>JAAGNO010002180.1:0-63067 GCA_033439905.1 Ceryle rudis
TACTATTAAAATATAAATATAATATAAAGATATCAAGTATATGTCTATATACTAAAGCAAATTAAGATAAAGGTAATGGTGACAAAGTTATAGTAAAGACAACTTCAGAACTCCAGATTAGTGTTTGAGCCTTGGTATCAGTTTCCTACTGCAATTATGAGGACTTAAAGAATTTAGCTGAAGAATGCATAAGCACAAGTTCTTTGATCATTGTAAGGCAGCATCTCAATAGGCCTTTCTGAAAGTAGGTCAATTCTTTGCAGAAAATCTCTGAGATCTGGGTTCTCAACAAGATCTTTCCTTAGAAATATGATTAAAAACTTGTGGGAGGAGAAAAAAGATATCATTAAATGTGGAAAACTATAGAAGCAGATACCTTATACTGACTCCCATGTATTACCATGATAGTTTCAAACTGACACAGATTTTGATAAACTAGAGAGCAGCCATGTTGGCAATACAAACAATGTATGGGTTTTTTCCTCATTAAACAATGTATGGTTTTTTTTCCTCATTTGAGCAGGAATAGCTGACACTGCACTGTACCACAATGTAAATTATGCTGACCAGTAAATACAAAGGGCAGAATGAAACATACACTCACCATGTGTGCTAGAGGTTGAGAAATCAGGTGAATAACATAGTCTGTTTCCCCATGATCCAACTGAAGACTAGACTGATCATGCAGAAACAGAGGGTATATTATTATTTCTCCTGATTTGTTGCACAGACCTGAAATTCTGTTTACAATCCAGCCTACAAAGAGGGATGATCTGTGAACAGTAGATGTCTATCATTTTACTATTCAATTTTTATTTGAGGCTGATAGATTATAAGGAGAGACAAGAATTTTTCTGCTTTCTTGAAGCCACAGACTGAAAGATTAAACAAATGGAATTATTTAGCCCAGAGAAGAAGTGCTAAAGAGAAGTGAATGATAAAAGCCTTTGTTGGTACATATTGCACAACCAAGTGAAACCCAAGAAGATGTAGGCATGAAAGGGTTGCAAACCACCATTTTGAACAGTGAAATACTGTAAGGCAGAAGAGTTTGACTTTGTAGCATCTGCAGGAACTCAGGAGCACCACTGCCTTCCACAGAAGCAACACACTGCAACACACAGTCTCTGGGAAGAACAATTTTGTGCCTTTTCATTCCTACCAAGTTCATGAGGGAAAGGAAATTCTGTCTTGCACAAGGGCAGCTGCTCCCAGGTCTCACTACCCACATTTCATGGACTGTATTTTCACCACACAGGGGAATAGTTAATTCACAGTGGGTTCCATACACCATGCATTTCCTATGACTGGAAAGTTTTCCTAAGTGAGGTGTTTTTCACATCAGTCATTTCATCCTTGCCTTGAGGGCAACAGCAGCCAAAGATTACATTGAAGACAACAGTGTTAAAAGGACACAGGGAGAGAATCTCTGCTCTTTCCAGCAGGAAAATAAAACTTGTTTAATATATTAGAAAAGGATCTGAAGGGTTCTGGATGCCATCATGGCTCTGCAGATGTCATTATGAGCTAATTCATTTATGGACAGAATATCCACCAGGGCTTTCTATTGACCTGGAAAGGCCATGTGATGTAGAATGATGAAGAAAAAACCTCCTGGGGCTCTCACACTGCCTATAACGGTAGCACATCAGCCTTTCCACTTTCTCTGGTTTAAATTAATCTCTCTCTGCTGCATATTGCAGTGGGTCAGCTGCACAATTGTGACTTATTATCACATCTCAGCTGAGGAGGGGTGTCCTTTCAGACTATTTCTTTTGTTAATCTGATGATGCTTTTGCATTTTTTCCTGTATTCAAAAAAATCACAGTAAAACACAAGCAAGGCAAAGAGTCTGCTCTTGTTGGTAGTCACAGTCAAGCACTGAGGTTCAGTTTTTAAGGTGACACATTTTTATTGGTGGTAATAAAAGCTGGAATTACACATGTTAAGGCAATTAAATCTCACGCTACCAGAAAAAAATGCCTTTGTCCTACTGATAGTTCTGGATATATGATTTATTGAACAGATGTATCTGTATCAGAGACTACTGAGCACAGAACAGTGGCTTGATGAATCTATTATGTCCCCTGAAGGGGAAATCACTACTCTTTTGGTTTGTGCTAGTCACAAGCTACATTAGCATAACAGATCAGACAGAGCAGAAGGTAACTACTGCTCTGGGAGTAGAAGGCCAGGATCACATCCAAACTACAAGGCTTATTAGCAGAACAAGCAAACATCAAATCAGCATCTGCAGGACCTGATGGGATTCACTATGGGGTGTAAAACTGGGAGTCAGCATGTTCTCTGGCATAGAACAAAAAGTCACTAAAATCAGAGGTGTCACCAGAAGACCAGAGGAAAGTCTAATTGTGGTGCCAGTGTTAAAGAAAGAAGAGATAAGAGTAATAGACCAGAAAATTTTACTTCTGTAGCTGTAAGCATGTTGGAATAAATCTTTCAGTAGAGATAAGGTGGTTATTAAAATAAACCCAAACAGGTAAAACGATACAGTGGCAAAAGTTCAATGTTTGTGAATGCCAGTCACGCAGGAGCATTTATGACCCTCTGTTTTCTTTTTTTACTCCATGGAGTTGACCACACTGACTTTACAATGGTCTTTGCTGTAGATACCAGAGAAGAGCACAGGAAGAAATATTTTCAGAGTAGGGGGGACATGATAATAGAAAAGCATCACATTTTGGAGGGGTTACGTTAAATTCTTTTATGTATTATTTATTATATATAAAAAAAAAAAAAAAAAAAAAGTCAAAGTATCTAAACAACTGGAGCACACAGATGGAGTTGAGTGTAGTAAGCAAGAGATATGTGGCCAGGGCTGACAAGAACAAATCTACAAGGCTGTAAGAGACTTTTTCAGTTGGTTTTTTCATACTTCTACTTTTTTACATATTAGAAAGCAAAAATGAGCCTACAATAGCGATGAATTCACTCCTCTCTTAGCAATAACTATTGTTCTTGAGCTTTCAGGCTTTCCTGTATCAGAATGGACAGAATTATCAGGAGGCCACTGAATCATCCAGTATTCATTTATGCCCTCCATTTCTTCTGACAATTATTATTAAAGGGGAGATGCTGGGGAAAATATATGCACTGAGACCTGATTGCAAATGGTATGAGCAAGTTTTATTACATTACATGGGCACATTCATAATAGGCATCCATACTTAAAGAAAAATTAACTGAGCTGCTGAGTGAATCAGTCTTCTCCATTCTGCAATATTAATAGAAATTACAAAAGACTCATGCTAGAAATCACTTTTGGAGACAGAAATGGATATTGCACTGTTTAAATGGATGTTCCAGGCAAACAGACTATTTTAATCATGGTATAAACTGCTGCCTCTTTGAAATACTCAGTGTAAACCTTAAAGGCATCCTTGTCACTAGGGCATATGAATTATGGTTCACCATCACTACCTTCTAGAAACATATCATTATAGGGTTGTGGGTTTTTTAAGTATTTGTATTTTTTACTACTGAAAAAGAATAATGAGGCATTATTTTCCTACATATAACTTTATCCAGTGACCGATTCCAGCTGCTCCATAGATGCTTGCACCACACAAGGCAGTGCCAGTAGAAGCTACCTTTGCATTTATTTATATTGTCCTATCAATCAGTGATCATTATGTAGTATTGTGGTAAGTTCCACAAGTAACCCACACTCATGACAGCTATGACAGCTGCACACAGAATTGCTACTATGAAGTGATCTCCACATACATAAGAGAGAAGAACCTAAAGAAGATGTAGAAGATTGTCTGTAGATACTAGATAGACAGAAGCAGAGGACTTGAGAGTGTTTCTTGCTTGCAGTGGATGTAGGTGTAGAATAATTTAAGGAAAGAGGCAAGTGAAGATGGAAGAAGGAGGCAAAGGGACTTATCCCTTTTTGCTCCAGGGGTGAGCTGCTAGGAAGAAGACTTGGAATCACATAAATTTTCCATTCACTGCTGTTTAGACAAGACTTACCAAGCATAATTCTTCAGATCCACATCAAATTTTATCTAAGTAGTTTATTTTCCCTAGGAAACCTTGGACAATCCTGAGATCCTGCTGGGTCATTCATGTTTTAGGGCTGGGGGAGATGAAGTAACATAAAAATATCACAAAAAATTATAACCTTAGGTAATGCATAAATCATGTCAGGGTAATGACTTGCAGAAATTCACCTTCAGAATACCAATGTCTTTTTCCTGGTTTATATTTGTTCTTTTTTTTTTATTCCTTGGAAATTCCCAGTGATTTGGATCAGTTACTTCTCTGAGATTATGTCTTTTAATACCCTTTACATTTATGTAATTTTAGGCCAAGAAGATTTTCTAGGATGTGCTTAAATTGAAGCTTCTTAAAAAAAAAAAAAGGAATGGGGGTAGAGTAGCTCTAGTTACTCAAATTCCTTTTTTCTTGTTTACACCTAAACAGTCATTGTTAGATGATGCCTGGGTAGGTTTTGAACTACACTAGCTCAGTGTAATTCAAACCTTTGAACTGCAGCAACCATGAGGGAGGAACCTTCATCTAGGAAAAAAACACTGAGAACACAAATCCTGGGAGATATTAAGATTGGTATACCTATAAAGGCAATTGCAATAGCAACAGCAGAACATATTTTAGAAATAGTTGTTAGTTTAAAATATAATTTATCTGAACACTGGCATGACTGGGTAAGGATAAAGTATTAATCAAACCTGCCTTGTGGGATTTCAAGCAGCATGTTTCTTTCCTCACATTTGCACGATAATTAAAACATCTATGCTGACCTGGATAACTTCTATTATGCCAGCCCTTACCCAGTCCGTTGTATGTATCATGGAAATGGAAGAGAAAGAAATTTTTTTTAGCTCAATTTCTTTAAGAAAAAGAAAAAAGAGGCTCATGTGATCATGTTAGTATTTTCTTTCTTTATCTGTGTCTTTTTGTACTCCCATTTCAATGTATTGTTCAAATGTGGCAAAGGGTTAGAAAACTAAAATAACTAAATTTGTGTACATTTTTGCCTTTTTACTCTCGGATGAAGAGAAAGGCTGAAACGGGACGTTCATATCTTAGCAAACCCCAAGACACACACAGGCAAGGAAGCTACCAAATACACCAGTCATGGGTTGCTTCAGACAGAACTCACAAACAGCAGATTCAAGGGCGATCAAGTCTTATTATCTCTGATTCTCACAGAACTCTTCTACCTCCCTTTTAAATAGGTACTGATTCTTTACAGATATTAAGGTGTGCTGGATTTCACAAGACTGACTGAAGACTGTTGAAGACAGTGGAAGTGTGTTCATTGGCTCCAAAAGGGTTCGGGTCAAACCCAAACACACAAAACAGAGATTCATCACGACCTTTTCTGCTGATACCTGTTGCTTGCATTGCAGTGTGGAAGGTGACGTAGAGGATTCAGGCTTCTACTGACTGAATGTGAGACTGACAATACGCAGCCCCTTTGAGACCAGGCCACTCTTCCACTATCAACAAGTCTAGACCTGCCTCTTTCTACTGCAGACTTCCCAAGGTCTCATCTTGTAAGTATACACGAAGAAACACTGCTGCCAGAAGTCTATAGCTGGTATCTTCTGAAGCTACTAGTAGCTGTGCAAATGCAAACCTGGTCAAAAGAAAATTGTAGTGTTCTACATAATAGAAGTCACATGAAATATTATGCTGCTTGCACACTGGATCTGCTACTCATTTATAGCACTGTTGGTGAGGCTAGGACTGGGTCTGTAATCACTGATGGCATAACTGAGCAGAAGTAATCAAGCACCTGTTGCTTATGCTGTTGATTCTAGCTGAGGCTAGTCCCACAGGAAAATAAAAGTCCACTTGAACATAGTGACAGGTTTTGTCCCCTGGTGCTATACTTCAGCTTCTCTGTGTGGACAAATTTCAGAAAAAGGCAGGAAAGGGTCTGAAGAGATTACTTCATTTAGTCTCAAGTTCCATCAGAGCTATTTACATCTGTCTAATCTGTTCCTAATGATTTCTGTTGATAAAAATTCCAGCCTCCCTAAATAATATGTTCCCTGTGACACTCTTGCAAGCTCTTATCTACAAAATGCATACCATCAGTCTTAACAGATCTATATAAAGGAACAAAGACTTCTCACATGAGAAGGTTCACATACCAAATGGAATAAGAATGCAGTCATCTGCCAGTTAATTTGATCCTGTGGTTAACCATCAAGGTGTTGAGTAATCTGTATTCTGACTGAAGCTAGAGGCTGTTAGAAGCCTTGTTCTTTGCAAAATTTGTCTCCCGGAGAAATGAAATAAAATAATTTGACATGTCTCAACTCAAGACTGTGTTTACACTGTCTAGAAACAGACAGAAAGGAAGTAGAACCACGAGAGGTTACTGTGGCATTTCTTGTAGCACCAGTCAAAGTCACAGAATCACAGAAGAGCTGAGGGAAGAAGGAGATCACCTTGTCCAACATCCTCTGTCTAGGGTAAGGTCAAGTTGAACAGGCTTCTCAGGGATGTATTCAGTTGGGTTTTGAATATCTCCAAGGATGGGGACTCTACAACATTTGCAGGCAGCTTGTTGCAGTCTTCAATCATGCTTACAGTAAAAATGTTTTTTCTTATTTTGGCAACATCCTAGAAAGAGGACAAGCAATTGATCTGAATTATTAAAGGCACTGGTTATAAAAATGTCTATAAAAATAAGCTAAAATAAATTAATATTTCTGCTGGTATATTAGTGGGATAAATCACAGCTAAAAGCCAAGTCAGAGCTGCAGGGTGTCAGTATACTGAGATTTATGTACTATCAGAAGCAAACAGCCTGGAAATCTATGGTACAAATAATACTCCAATACACATGCCGACCCCAGAGAGGTTTCCTTCTGTTATGCTCATAATCTTGTTTATGGGCAAAGAGAAACACACCTTATAAAAACAGTAAAAATTTTAACATTTTAAAGCCAGCATTTTATTCTTAGTATAAATGAAATCTTAACAGTCTAATTCAATATTCATTATTAGTCTAGATATAATTAACACAGGAAAAAGAATCACAGAATCTCAAAGTCACAGAATCACAGAGTAACAGAATCACAGAATGGTAGGTGTTGGAATGGACCTCTGGAGGTCATCTAGTCTAATCCCCCTGTCAAAGCAAGTTTGCCTAGGTCAGCTGCACAGGAAAGTTTTTAGGTGGGTTTTGAAAGTCTCTAGAGAAGGTGACTCTACAACCACTCTGGGCAGACTGTTCCAGGGCTACCCTGGAACTCACACACAAAGTAAAGAAGGTTTTGCCTATGTTTAGGTGGAGCTTCCTGTGTTCTAGTTTGCCTCCATTGCTCCTTGTCCTATCACTGGGTACCAGTGAAAAGAGACTGGCCCCATCCTCTAGACACTAACCCATTAAATATTTATAAGCATCAATAAGATCCACTCTCAACCTTCTCTTCTCCAGGCTAAACAGCCCCAGGTGTCTCAGCCTTTCCACATAAGAGAGATAGTCCAGACCCTTAATCATCTTTGTAGCCCTCCATTGGACCCTCTCTAGTACTTCCTTGTCTCTCTTGGACTGGGGACTCCAGAACTGGATACAGTGCTCTAGGTATGACCACACCAGGGCAGAGTAGAGGGGAAGCAGAACCTCCCTTGACCTGCTCGTCACATTCTTCTTAATGCACCCCAGGATACCATTTGCCTTCTTGTCCACAAGGGCACACTGATGTTAACATGGTTAACTTGTCCACCAGGACTCCCAGGTCCTTCTCTGTGAAGCTGTTTTCCAGCAGATCAACCCCTAACCTCTACCGGTGCATAGGGCTATTCCTCCCCATGTGCAGGACTCTACACTTGGCCTTGTTGAACTTCATTAGATTCCTCTCCACCCAACTCTCCAGCCCTTCTAGATCTTGCTGAATTGCAGCACAGCCTTCTGGTATGTCAACCACTGCTCCTGGTTTTGTATCATCAGCAAACTTGCTGAGAGTACACTTCATCCCTTCATCCAGGCCATTGATGAATATGTTGAACAAAACTGGACCCAGCAGTGACCGCTGGGAAATACCACTAGCTACAGGCCTCCAGTCTAGACTCTGCACCACTGATCACAGCCCTTTGAGTTCTGTCACTCAGCCAGTTCTCAATCCACATCACTGTCCACTCACCTAACCCACACTTCCTGAGCTCACTTATGAGGATGCTATGGGAGACAGTGTCAAAAGGTTTGCTGAAGTCAAGGTAGACAACATCCACTGCTCTACCCTCATCTACCCAGCAAGTCACAAAGTCATAGAAGGCTATCAGATTGGTCAAGAATGATTTCCCCTTGGTGAAGCCATGCTGACTACTCCTGATAACCTTCTTTTCCTTCACATGCTTAGAGATGACCTCTAGAACAAGCTGTTCCATCACCTTGCCAGGGATGCAGTGAGGCTGACTGGCCTGTAGTTTCCTGGATCCTCCTTCTTGCCCTTTTTGAAGACTGGAGTGACATTGGCTTACCTCTAGTCCTCAGGTACCTTTCCTGTTCTCCATGACCTTTCAAAGATGATGGAGAGTGGCTTAGCAATAACATCAGGCAGCTCCCTCAGCACTCATGGGTGGATCCCATCAGGGCCCATGCAGTGAGTGTTCAGTGTTCAGTTTGGCTAAATGATCAGTAACCCAATCCTTATTGACCAATGTAGAGTCTTCCTTCCTCCAGACTTTCTCTCTTATCTTAAGGCACTGGGATTCCTGATGGCTGGTCTTAGCAGTAAGGACTGAAGCAAAAAAGGCATTCAGTAACTCCATCTTCTTTGTATCCTCTGTCACCAGGGCACCCACCTCATTCAGCAGCAGGCCCACATTTTACCTAGTCTTCCTTTTCCTACTGATGTACTTAAAGAAGCCCTTTGTGTTGTTTACTCTATTATTTACCAGATTTAATTCCAAGATGGCTTTCACCTACTTCATTGCATCCCTGCATACTCTGACAACACAACTATATTCCTCACAAGTGGCCAGTCCCTTTTTCCACATACTGTAAGCTTCCTTCTTCCATTTGAGTTTTTCCAGAAGTTCCTTGTTCATCCATGCTGATCTCCTGCTTTCTCTAATTGATTTTTTACTCATAGTGATGACCATGAGCTTGGAGGAAGTGATGCTTGAATATTAACCAGCTCTTTTGGGCCTTCCTACCTTCTGGAGTCTTAGCCCAAGGGATTCTTCCAAGTATGTCTTTGAAGAAGTCAAAAGTTAGCTCTTCTCAAGTCCAGGGTTGTAATCCTACTTACTGCCCTGCTTCCTCCTTGCATGATCCTGAACTCCATCTTGTGATCAGTGCAGCCAAGGCTGCCCCCAACTTTCACATCTCTGACTGAACCTCCTTTGTTTGTCAGTACAAGATTCAGCAGCACAACTCTCCTCATTGGCTCTTGCACCACCTGTGTCAAAAAGTTATCATGACTGCATTGCAGGAACCTCCTGGACTCTGTGTGCCTCACGGTGTGGCCTTTCCAACAAATATCAGGGTGATTGAAATCCCCCATGAGCACCAGGGCAGGTGATCATGAGCCTACTTTCAGCTGCTGAAGAACACATAGTAATACCGTTAGCAATCTCAATAATGACAATATTATTACTGAAATTGTAATAAATACAATTAGTTGTTATCCTTTTTATCCTGAGGTTATGCTCACTCTTTTGCTGATTCTCTGATTTTAAAATCAGTAGACTCTCATTGCCAGGGTGTGTAGACAGTCATCAGCCTCTGGAGTTTGTTGCCAGGAGGAATACGTTATTCATGTAAATGGTGGCTTCTTCTGCCCTCTAGGATCTACTTGGAATTATTTTTATCTGTTTTCTAACACACTTTTACACCTTTTTGTTTCTTCCTTCGTTTCCAGCTTCTTGTTACATCTGAATGTATTTGGATACATTATTTTTATTATATGTTATTTCTATTTCTTTGTACTTTTCTGTTACCCTAAAGTCTGCTTTGTCCAGTTGTAGGTCTGCACTTTCTTTAACTAACCATTATTGAGTTGTTTATAGCATCAGCCTGTGCTCCATTTATCATTATCCCTGTACTCTGCATGATACACATTATCTCCACTTCTAAAGGCCTTTGCTTTCATACCAGGCCTGTATTTCAATACAATATGTCATTGTACTAGAGTCATAAATATTTTCTTTTACATGAAATATGTATTTATTTTACATTAAATGTATTTACATTTTGTTACTGCTATCTACAGAAAACTACAGTGGTACCATAGAAAGATAAAGAAGCGACACAATTTAGCCACTGACACCTGGTCAATAAGAGAAATTGATGTCAGAGGTAAATGAAGTCAAACAAAGCTGCAGCCAGGTCAAATAAAGTTCATGCAGAGGAAGCCTGACAAGCCACCCTCCCCAGAACTTGCAAACTCTGCAGAAACCCTGTGGCTTTGACTAGCAACAGCATATCACAGAGCTACAGAGGTACACTTTGCAGGGGTTGATTGTGCTTCTGAGGTGAAAGCACATCAGGTTCAGAGCTGTAGCAAGTCTACATGCTAAGGCAAGTTCCTCTCTATCTTCTGCAAGGTGCTAGTAATACAGGCATCTGACATTTCAGTTCTGATACCTCTAAATATCATACTTACACACAGCTTTGAAATACAATCCTAAAACGAAACCATTCTCACCTGTACTCTCTATACAGAGAAATCTATGCTATAGACACATTATGCATTTTGAGAAATGACACACTGCATGAGAACATGTTAAGTTCCAAGTCCATTGTCAACAACAGAAATTGCTCAAAATTGCACCTTTGATGACTGTATTTTCCATATCTGTATTCCAATGCAAGAGATACTGAGTATAAACCACATGGTCTAAAAGCATAATGCATTATAAAAACTACAACTTAACTGCTATAAATAGTGGGATAGCTGGCATGATAGAATATTAATATGGAAAAATTACCACTCAAGAGGAATAGAACAGGAAAATCTGAAGAGTTTTGTTTTCTAAAAGGTATTTATACTTGTTCCAGGTTCAGCAGATAAAGAGAATAGATTAACCAAAAATGTCTGAATAATGATGACAAAAGAAGTTTAATGATACTAATGTATCTCACAGTTTCAACCTACCTTAGACTACCAAGCCAGAAAGATCAAGAAGAAAGGTTTAGTCTGAGCAGCTGGAAAAATCATCAGAAGCTGGGAATAATGGAGATTCCAGCTAATTCAGCAGAACATAAACTATCTAGATCTTGAAGTAAAATGAAGACAGGAAGCTGAGGGAATAGTCTTTTACAGTTTGTTGAAACAACAGGGAATTGATGATACGAAGGTAGAGGGAGGGTAAGGTGGCACTGACCACTGAACAATGGAATTCTTGTCTAAGGAAAGGTAAGAAGGAGAACAAAAAGAATAGCTTTCAAGAAAATAGGAAACTCAGGGAATTTATAACTGTGGGAAACAAGACAAAAAGAAAAGACAGTTGTAGAATTAAAGACACAGAAATTTAAGTTAGATGTCAGTGAAATTTTTTTTACTATTAAGTTATTTAAGCATAAGGACTGATCACCTATGGAGATTTTAGTCTCTCCATCACTGCAGATTTTTAAGAGTAGCACAGAGAATCATCTCTCAGGAACAACATAGATGTGGCTGATCCTTCCTCTGGAGAGGCCATGACAGCCATCCTGAGTTCTCCCCACCTCTGTTTTCTTTGACTTTTATGGTCTGTGCTAATAAGTTTCCCCAAATTCTTCTTTGCCCTCTTTTTGCTGCGTTATCCTTAGGGAATATATCATGTGAAATAAAAATGTATTACTTTACTGGAGTCTCTTTTGCTGTAAATTCAGCAGTTATTAAATCAATACCAGTTAAACAGCAATAGAACCTTTCTGCCTTCCTTTCTCAAATCAACTCTGTTTAAAGGAAAAGGAAAGCTATTACACCACTTATAAAATATTGATCTGAAACATAATCAACTTGCATAATGGGTGAGAAAAGCTGAGATTTCTGTTTTGAAAAGGTCTAGCAGGATTTATTTTTATTTTGTTATATAACACTCTTGGTTATTGTCATTTTATTTTTCCTTGGAATATGGATGAGCAACACTCAACTGATTTCCCATAAAACAGAAAGCTGCCTGGGTGCCCCTACTGAATGTTCAGTTTTCCCAGTAAAAAAAGTATTTAAATTGTACAATGTACTTCCAGGTGATGTCTCTTTGTAATCACCTAGTTTTCAGTCCTCAGTCCATTTTTCTTGGCTTCAACAACTCTCACTAAAACTGGAATTTAGGTCATCAGTGTCATACCAGTCAGAGGGCGATTTTATTTGATCAGGAGAAAAAGTTGATAAGGACTGTCAAATGCATCTGGAAAACCTTGCAGAATTTGTAACAGGCAGTCTCATCTCGCATAAACCAAGGTATTCAGTGTGGCAATTCCTTCCCATATAAATGTGTTTGCAAATGTATTATCATACATAAATGTCTCCATCTAGCCAAAACAAGCTTGCAAACACATGTAGCACTAGCTCCAAAAAGAAGCTTAGTCAATGACTGTTCTTACTTCTAAATTTTATGTGCTTGTCTCTGGAGTGGAATTTAATATTAAGCAATCATCTGAAAAACCACTAGAATAATTATGGGAGAGATCCCAAAGTTCTCCTAGCCTAACAACTGCCCTACTCAATAAACTATGCACCCATGTTCATGCTCCTTTCCTTCACTAAGGCAATGAATCTTGAATTGTTCTCTGAAAAGCACTGAGAAGAGGGATTGAATTCCTCCTCCTGAATTCCCCCAACCTCTATGTGCACTTGAGTAGGCAAAGAATTTTCCTGAGTAAGGGCATGTAGGGAGCTGACATCTGTCAGAAAGATAAAGGTCTTCTCCCTCCAAATGCTATTTTTTAATAGGAACTAAAATCTCTTTTTCAACTGACTTTTAGAGGACAGCAGCAAACATAATTTTTTGAATGGAGATTAGTCTTAGACAAGTGTGCCAGACTTGTTCTGCTCCTGAGAAAATCCCTCAAGGGATGCAGCCACAGGAGTTTCTGCTCTTGGTATCATAGTCATGCTTAGGCATGACAGAGAGGCAAGGCTGCTCTGTAGCTATCTGAGGTACATCAAAGTTAAAACAACTGAAACAGCTGCTGGGGTTACTTCCCTTCAGAATTGGGTGGCAACACAGCAGAAGGTTTTGGGATTGAATTCTTCTTCAAACCCACTTCAACACAAGATGCTTAGATCCTTAAGTCACAATCAAGACACAACATACAATAGCAGAGAAGCGAATCTTGACTTTTCTGCCTTCTGATCAATAGAAATCTTTATCCATAGGAGTCATTTTGTGGTTTTGAGAAAAATAACAGTTGTAGATGTTACATGGTGAGGAAAAATCAACATTGTTTTGCATTATGGCATAGGTTGGTCACATCACAGCTTCACTACCTCAGAGTTTTGCTATTGGTTTTAATGGAATGATTAAAACTTGGACTTACTTCTACAGGAATGACTGAATTTCTTCCTCTCTAAGAAGAGGAATGCTACTTGAAAATCACTATGCTAGACAGAGATCTCAGTATGGCAGATCACAGTAAAAGTTTAGTTCCTAGTCCTGCAAAGACATACAACATGCTTAGCTTTAAGAATGTGAAGTGTTACGAAAGTGCTGATCAGTTTGAACTCAGTTTTCTGTTCTCTTCCAGTCTGCTACTTGCAATGAGCTGGTCTCTTGAAACCTTCATTATTCAGTTTGCTCATTTTAAAATATGAACTAAATTTGTGAACTTCATAGCTGCATTATCAAGGTAACTAAATTTTGTTTGAGACTACATTTGTACTGAGATCTCTGCCTGGAAATTATCACATAAGAAAGTATTGTTAGACTTGTAAGCATTAAAGTATATAGACATATTTTTAGAGATCATAGGCATTATCACTGGAAACTTGAAATCACCAAAAACTTTCTTCCTCTCAAAAACACATGACAAAAGTTTTGCTCTTTGTTTACCCTTCCTTATATGTGAGTTTGCATTTCTATATGTGCACAGTAATCCATAGTGCTTATGCATGCTCACAGACTTTCAGACTTTTTTAGATTTAGAGAGATGTGTGTCTGAATACTGGTGAGAGGCACTGAGTCTTGGTAGATAATCAGCTTAATTTTCTTCTTCATCTGTTTTCATTTTTCTCATTTTCCCTTGAGGGATTCATCTCTCATCTTATTATAACTTTGTGATCCTTTAGTACAAATTTTGGTACATTTCCTTAGTGGAATACAGTTATTGCAAGTTGTAAAATGATATTTTTACATTTAGTTGTAACATTGACTTTTACAAAACCATCTAAATGACCATCGCTTTTAAACAAATCTGGTGAAAATGTACTACAATACCAGACTTCAGTTCTGGTTGAGGAAATTCTTTGACAGAGACAGAATGATTCCATTGTCTAGGGACTGAATCCTTACCTGCAAGGAAAATCACCTCCTTGTTGTAATGACAATTTAATAGAAGTGACTGGCAGGCAGCCCTCTGCCCCCTCCACTCTCAGTGGTGTACGCCGTCTCTCAACAGAGAACTTGTGAAGCACGTCTTGCTCTTACGAGATTAAAACACATCTTTAAATACTTCATGTATAATGGTACAGCTTCCATGGGAAAGACTGAAAGCTATTCGATCAAATCGATGATAAGCCAGGTGTCAAGGAAGTCCCCAAGGAAGTAGAAGTTTGGACATCTTCAGGCAAATGCAGAAATAGAATCTATATCTGCCACATCCTGGAGAAAAACCCCAAGCTGCCAAGTATTAGATAAAAAAGCAGTTGCTGCACCTGCTGTTGCTTTTGTTTAGGACCAAACCCAGCAGGTTCCAAACCCAGATTTGGAAATTCCTCACTGATGCCTCCTACAGTCAGCCTGGAGGAATGCTGCACTTCTGAGACGAATACAGATTGTATAAATCACACCACCTAGATTAAGAAGCCTAAAGCTTAAAAAAAATATTTAGGCACATAAACCTGAAGATAGACATCCATCTGGGATTTTCATAAGTTCCTAGATGTCCAAATATAATTTAGAGATTGCATAATTAGGATTTTGTCACTTAAAACTTGTGAAAATATCACTGGACTTTACACATTTTACCCCCAAAGTCTAATTTTGAATTGACCTTCCAGCAAGAAGGGTTGCTTCATCCCCTCTTTGTCCCTGTTTTATACTGTCTTGGCTTTCTTTAGCAGTGTTATATGCTTCACTTATGATGGAACACAGATGAGAAGAGTCATGTCTAAGGAATCTCTCTTTGGACACATATTTAGATTCTGCTTCCTGTTCGGGATGAATTCCAATAGCTCTGGTGCCACCAAGATCAAACCTCACTCTGTGCACAATTGCTGCTTGATATTTATAATAAAGTCTTGATTCATCAGGTGGTAAATAGGCAAAATATATGTACACATCTACCGAGATGGAGTAACCCAAGAGGATCAGTATCTCTGCAGTTTCTTTAATATTAAAACTACCAAAGATATGCAGTTATGTGGTGATCCATTTGGGAGCTTACATGTGCTAAAATATATAGATCTAATATTTTACTTTGTAGAAATGGTTTATTTCCAGTAGTAAATATGATGTTTGTGAAATGAGAATAGGCTATTCCAAACTGTTATAAGACCACTGAATAATTGAATTATTACTCATCGGGGGCAGTGTAATTTGTTACCTGTGTGATTCCAGCACTGAATCAAAGTAATTACATTCATGGTGTCATTTAGTGAAATAATGCTGTAAACGTCTCTATGAAGAGAATGGCAATTGCTGAAAGGAGTTTGTTGAAATAATAGCACCAATTCAATTGGTCCTCTTGCTTCATTCATTGTTACTTTATTATATGGCTAAATAGCTCATTCAGCTTGCTTTGTAAGTGACAAATATGAGCTTTGGAAACAGTATCTACAGAGGAAAAAATCTAAGGGAAAAGCAGCAAATAGTCATTTTTAGTATCACAAATATGCAAATGGAAAATAGTAGAGTAAATTTATAAAAAATAATACAAAAGCTGATTTTAATATTCTTTGAAATCAGTGGCTGGCTTGCACTAGAAGTTTGTCTTAAAGAACTGGTGGGAGCTCTTTGGAAACTGTTTCAAATCACAGAGCAGTCACTTCCAAATCTTATAAATTAGGCTTCAGAAAACTGTGAAATTGGTATAAAAAAGCAAGGAGTAATTTTTAAGAACAAGTATTTTAGAGTTATTATTTTATGTGTCTGCAACCTAAAAGTACACACGCATTCTTCTATGTGAGTATGAAGTGATTTCTGTTGTGCTACTTTATCCACGTCTTACTCTTTAATGCATTTATCACCATGACCCTTCTGTGAGGTAGCACAATCCTGCACACCCTGGTTCAAAGAAACAAAGAGAAAGAGCTGAAGGCATTTTATGAAAGCTACATTTATGGCTTACATCCACTTTTTTTTTTTTCTGAAGATTTACATATTTTTTTATTTTTTTTATACATTGTTGAACATGACTATAACATTCTTTGGCTTTCTTTAGGCATTTGACTTGACTGCAACTTAGATAAGTCTATGCAGGAATCAAAACAATATGTGTTATGGAGTTGTGATCTGAAGCATCTTTTTCAGATATCTAAATCACACTTAAAAAGAAAGGTGTGGTTACTCCCAAACTACACCAAATTACTGATGATGGTCATGATGATAGAAGTGAGGGGGTGGGTTTTTTGAGATATTGCACAATATGTTCATGAATATTACGAACACACGTAGAGAACTAAAGGAAATGAGCTTATAAAGTTGTAGTTGGATCTTGTGTAGATTCAACATGTACCTGAGAAACCATTGATTAGGCTAGTGCTCCACTTCCATGAACCTTCCTGCAGGATATGGGTCTAATTTCAAAAGTTATAAGTGATAAGATGTAGAAAAAAAACCACTACCACTACCAACAACAACAACAAAAAGGCAGCAAAGGGAGAAATGAACAGCACTGACAGAAATTCATTGTAGGAGTTAACTGGCTTACATATGGAGAGACGGACATATGGACAGAACAGTCTCAGAAAGTACACTTCTCCTTTTATAGAGAGCACGGTCCAATGACAATATATAAAATACTGGTTTCAGGTTATTTCAGCTGATATCACTAGCACAATATTCATATTCACAACAACTAGCACTAATGATCTGGGTGAGAGAAGAACAGTAAAATCTGTTTGCTCCATGTTAAGTCAGCAGCACAGAGCCACTGCATAGAAAGGGAAGAAAAACACTCATCAAAAGTTTCAATCAACTGAGAAGCACTCAATAGGAATTGAGACTTTGCATTTCCTTGGAGCTGACCTAAAAGTATGACCTGGTTTTAGGCTAAATATCTGCTCAAGGGAGACAACCTGCAGCTATTTAGGTGTTGTGAAGACCCGTGGTAGGGTCCCTCCTTCCTATTAACCACTGCTTCCCTCCATGAGCTCTAAACTTTTACTCACCCTAATCTGGACTATCTGTTGTATAACACCAGAGCTGTTACCAGAGACACACCAGAACTCACCAGTGCAGGTAACGGTGTGGGGGGAGGTTTCCCAGGGTTTGAGAGGGATTTGTGTCTAGTTAGCAAAAGACACGTCAGTTTCAGCAAGCTGTTGAGCACCTCAGTCCTGCAGGGTTTTTAAATCCCAGACAAAGACCGAAACCCTGAAAACAGGAAAACTTTTGCCCTAAAAATAGATTTCTTCACAATGTTGGACTCATGTAGCATTTTATATAATTACAGCCCTTGCTGGAAAATTTATGTGTTACAGATCTGGCTCGTAAATCCTGCATTTTACAGTACTACTGCGGCTCTGTTTTAAGTCCCTACTGCTGAGTCTAATATTTATTATTGGGGAAAAAGGTGGAAAACAAATCTACACTTTTGAAAGTGTTCCATCATACCACAGTGTTTTAGCGAATTCTGAACTGTTATTTTCATCTGGGGATTTATCATGGGGATTTATCATGGTGCCTATACACATAAATAGCAGCCCCATATGCACCTATTTCTTTGAATAAAAAACAGAGTTGTGATCTTTTTAGTAAGAACACAGTTTTCTGGTGTGTGTAATCATTTGGGGAAGCAGTCTTTCTGTTGTGCAATTTAAAAACAAGAGTGATTTTTGCTGAGGGAATGTTTTCAGGCATTTTTGAAGATTTGTCTCATATAATCTTGACGTGGTCTTTAGGAGACTGACAGTGCAGTCACACATTATGGTATCTCAGGGCATAAATTCATGTTGAGTTCTCCCCATAAGACAAAACCAGCATAAAAGATGGTTGCCTTTCCCTGCGTCTGGTTGCCTGTTCCCTATACTCTTCAGTGGAGATACACCCTAATACAGATCAGTTAAGTGATCTGTTTCAGAAAGCAAACACCTTCCACTAGTTTTATATAATCTCTAGTAGCACTCTGGTTTTCCTAATGTGAGAAGATCATTAGGCCCTTTTTCCTCACCGTCCCAGTGATTTGCAGTTTTCTCCTAGTATCATTGTGAGATCCCACAAACAACTGTATATGTGGTACAGAGAGGTTCTGCAAGGTGCACACTAGCTTCTTCCAGCAAAACTGCGACTAGCAGAATAGAATCGTAGTGTGGTTGGAAGGGACCTTTAAAAGTCATCTAGTCCAACTGTCCTGCAATGAGCTGCCACATCTTTAACAAGATCAGGTTGCTCAGAGCACCATCCAACCTAACCTTGAACATCCTTGAAACAGCCTCATGGATTGCAAAGTGAAGCCCCAAGGCAGGTTCAAGACCTGCCTCAAGATCACTAACAAAGAGCACTCTCTACACCAAGGCAGCTTGCTGGTACCACTTAGACTTTCCAAAATTTTAGCTGTTCATTTTTTTTTTTTTCTAAGGAATGCAGGTGCTGGCAGTCTGGGCAAGCCTCCAACACTGATAAGTACGTTCTATCATCTTATATTCTCCTTGCAATTGATCTTAATAGCTGTGATGCAATAAGACTCCATAGACAGTCCTGTAAGTAGATAGCAGCACTACTATATCATGTAAGGCCTTAAACACTAGAATTAAATGCTAGAGTGCACCTGTGAAAAACCAGACCAAAACAAAAAACATTTATGTAGGGAAGAACTGGAGAGAAATCAAATAGGGAAGAAATGTGACAGAGCTAGTAAGGCAAAAATTACAGCCTTTCAGTTTTCTTATTAAGGAGGACAGAGGATCTCTGAAGATGATATAGGATGGGCTCTGAGCCCCCAGACTAATTGCCATCTCTGTGAGTACACGGCAGATGGCAGGAGTCCTGAGGAGTTAGTGGTGGTAATGGCTGTCAGATGCTATGGTTTAACAACTATCACATCCAAAACACAAGGTCATCTTCACCTTTCCCCTGATGGCATTTAGGTTCCTGGAGAAAGGCACATTTTGAAAATAGCTCCATTTACCTCCAGGACTGTGTTCCCTGTGGCATCCTGGCACTCACACACCAATGCCACATGAAAATGGTGCTTTCTGAACAAAACCTGGGTGACAAAAGTTCTTGTTTGAGCATAAATTCCTGATTGCCTCCAAACAAATGGAAAGCTTGTAGTTAAATATATAGTAAATGTGGGTTATTTCCAAACATCCACAGCTCTCTGATCTGAATGAAACACGTCTGCCAGAGACAGCTGCTTCTAGTCTGCTTACTGCCAATGATATTTACAGTCTCTCTCCCTTTCTGCATTACTTTCATTTTTTTCTCTCTTATCTTTTTTTTTTCTTTTTTTTTCTTTCCCCTAGATTTTTAGTGAAGATTATAACACTCAAATCCTACTAGATTAAAATCATACCACTCTCCTTGATCTAAATAAACATCCTTGGCTGTATAGTTCCACTGAGTCCAATGGACCTGTGCCAATTTTATAGTCTTTAAGGAATTTACTTATTTACCTGGGTCTAGACTCAACACATGCATTTAATAGGCTGAGGAGCACACGGTCTATACTCAGGTGGTGAAATTTCTGAGCTTTTTTCACTTCTGAACTTGTTTCAATTGCAGAAATAACTGATTTTTGCATTTTACAAGCATGACAGCTTCTGAACTTTGTTTTTTCTGGTGGCTCTAAGACCTAGCTTCATTGTTAGAAGAAGTCTGGAAAGAAAAGGGAATGGAAGAAGATCTGTAGTTAATCAGCTACACTAAGGATTTGATCTGCACAGCCCATTATATATTTTAGGAAACCAATGAATATATAAGTTAAGAAGATTCCAGACATAATGAAACCATTCTGTAGGCATGAAAATGTGCAGCCTGTGCAAGCTGGATGTCTCTTTGAGCTGAAAACCAGGTTTGATCTATGAGAGAAGTTTAATTGCGGGTTTGGATCAGCATGAAGGCACACTGGTAGGGTATGGTGTCAAATTTGCCACCTTGAATCTATTGATACTGGGAACATCACTAAGCTGGACTTTTGACTGTCTTCCCACAATGGATGGCAACAGATCTACAGCAGCACAAGTTCCTGCTCGTCAGCTCATCCACAGCCACAGACCATGATCACAACAGCAAAGTGAGTACAATTGCATCATGACAGCTGACAAACATTGCTCTGTCTTTGGAGTGTATGCCTAGAACATAAACTGCAATAATTTAATTTTTTGGCTGAGAACAGCAGTGTAAGACTATATTTTTCAAAAGACATTCAAGGAGTTAGGTTTTTGGTTCTCACTTGGATTTGGATGCCCTGATTATGAAGGACCTTTGGAAAATCTCAGGAAAGAAGGCCACCATCCTAACTGATTGCTTTAAATCCATGAAGTTTCCAATTTTGACTAGACACCCAGAGGTTTTAGTATATGAGGTCTGTATTATCTTAGAAGAGACAAATTCCCTTCTAATATGTCATTTAATACAGAATCATTCCTATTTATTCCTATTCCTCATCTGGATGCTGCTCCTGAAGTCTGCAGATATATTTGGCTTTAAGTTATGACAGTAAAGTAGGTTAAAAATGTAAAGCTGGTAATCAAAAACATCATTCATCTGATCTAGTATTTATTAGCTCATTTATAATGGCTGTGCTGATATTTGTTTTTATTTTGATAGGGCGTAATGTCTTTAATTTAATCAAGCTAGCTGTATTTGAAATTACTGATGATAAATGCCTTTCACTTCAACAGTGTAGAACAGTGTTGGGTTTCCAAAAGGATTTATGAAACTTAAGACCAAGGATATCAAGTCACTCCTTTTATGGAAGATGATTTGTACCTATGACCATGCTGGCTGCCTTTCTGCGAATCCTTTGAGAAGGCAGGGTTTCACAACATGGAAATGAATTGATCCTCACTGTCTTGTATGTTATATATACTGCATTTCCCTGGAGACACAATCAAATTCCATGTTTGAATGTGATCTGAACAAATATCAGCACCTCCTCCCCAGTGTAATAACGTTGCACGTGAGCTATCTGGGAAGAGTAACTCATCCTGGTCAGCTCCACAGTATGGAGTCAGGAACCACTGAATCACAAAGTGTATTTGCTTCATAGTTCAGGCCATTTTAGAAATACCTTGACAGTTGACAGTCCTGCTCCTGATGATCCCTCTTTTGAGTGGATGACCACCTCCAATGAGCTTTTTATGGTCCTAGGGAGATAGAAGAGATCCAGTTATATTTATAGCCTTATATATGACCCATCCCATGTTAAACTCAACACTGGATGTACCTGCTTCTCCTACATGTCTAGACGCAGGTAATGCGCTTGCACTGCTGTTTCTCAGAGATTCCCTCAAATGCATTTTTTATAGACACCTTAATGTGAAATGTCACATTCCTGGCAGAAAAAGTATATAGTCTTTTAAAGTGCTTGCAAAAAAAAAAAAGGAGTATTAATGATAAACTTGAAGGGGTGGGTTTTTTCTTCTTCAGGCTCCCCCATATCTGTGAATAAGTCGTGGAGTATTTGCAAAATTTAGAGAAAGATCAGACACATGGCACTGTATCAGAGGTTCATTTGTAGAAGGTAAAGTAGCATATG
Source organism: Ceryle rudis (assembly GCA_033439905.1). NCBI lineage: Eukaryota > Metazoa > Chordata > Aves > Coraciiformes > Cerylidae > Ceryle > Ceryle rudis. The sequence goes on from JAAGNO010002180.1 coordinate 22,022, forward strand.
TTATGAGTCAGTTAATCTCTTTAGAGCTTTATCCAGCACAAATTAGGTTCTGTGGTCACCAAGTCACAGCAGGCTCTGGGCCACTGTAGCCTTGGAGCTTTTTTCTGATTCATCTGCCAAAAAATGTACTGCTCTATGGGCGTAAAAATTGGCTTAATGCTTTGTGAACTCCAGCTGGGCATGCGCAGCTCCAGTGGCTGCTCCTCTTTCCACACACAGCTATGTGATTTCATTCTCACCTGCTCTCCAACAATCCCAATTCTAAGACACAGCCGTTAGAAACTAAAGAAGGTGCTAATTCAGTCTCGGAAATGAGCAGAGGTTGTGCAATAGTTTTAAAAGATGAGGAAGCCTTCAGTGTTTTGGCTATTTAAAGCTAGCCAGGACAAATGCACCCTGCAGGGATTAGCTCTGTGCTGCTGCTGGAAGAAGAAATTGTCTGTATATTTTGTTTGGGTTCTCTGTGGTTTGTTTTGTTTGGTTGGGTTTTTTAACATATTTTCCCCTGGTCTATAACTGCAGATGCTGCCAAAAAATAAAATGCCTTAGGTTTCCTAAGTGGACAAGAGGACCTGGGTGGCATAGCTCTAATAACAACTAATGTCTCAAAGAGGCTTGAAAATCTCATTCTTAAATCACTTAACAGAGGCACAGGCAAAATCACAGGGAAGACACAAATGCTCACATATGGGTGTCAGGATGTCTGGTCCAATAGGCAACTCCATCCTTCCCTATTGATTCCTTGACCTTGGTAAACACATACTCTCTGCACTATATATTGTACATTATAAATGACACTATAAATATTTGCCAATATCACAGCAGTAGTGTTGAGATTACATGAGTACTTACTCTTTGCACAAACTACAACAAAAATCAATTTATTGTTACCATATTTATTTTTGCCATCTTATTTATTGAAGCCATTCATATGAATTAATGACTCAAAGAAATTGTGTAGTCATTTTCACTTGTTATCTTAGTGACTCTTTTAAATGAACTTTCATGCAGAAGGGGTTAATTCTGACTTTTTTTAAGCATAAATTACAAATGATGTGCACAGCTGTGACATCCTGAAGATACAAGACATTACCTGTATATCAATGACAAGAAGCTGTTGTCACCAGTGTTTGCCAGTAAGCATGTCTTGGCCAGGAAGCATCGCAAGAGGAGGAAAGGCATGGGGATAAATCCCCCCTCTTGCAAACACATTAAGAACTCCTCAATTCTGGGCACATGGAGAAAAAGACAAAGAAACAGCCAGGCTGCTGACATGTTATTCCAGCTGAGCAATCCCTTGGCCCTGCTTTGCCCACATGTATCATGTGCTTAAAAAGAAGGAAAACTTCCCTGCTTTGCTGTCTAATTTCAAGCATTTGTGCTCACTCAGGATGGTATCACAACTTCCACAAATTCATTTCTCATAAATAGCACTGGTTGCAAAGTTTACAGTGCAGGACAATTAATACAGTCACAAGAGCAGTGACATAAACATAAACACAATTATCTGCATGAAACATAAAAGTGGCTAGTAATTTATGAATATTGCTTTTAAAACTATATTAAGCACTGTCCAGGGGAAAAAAAAAAAAAAAAAAAAAAAAAACAAAACATTTACCAAGCCTTATTCGCTTTGCAGTTAAATCAAATTAAGGAAAGGGTTAAATGCATCTTATCAATTAAAGTTTATCTTTTCAGCCTTGATAGAGGAAATAGATATTAAATTCCAAAATAGAATTCTAAGTATGCTTAAAGAACAGTACAGGACAGCAAGACTCCAGAATGCAAGCAGCAATTTTGTACTGGGTTGCTAGAAAGAAATTTTTAGTGCAGAATAACTCTGTAAGTGGTGGCAGGCGTTACCTGGACACTGTGTCTGGTAGTTCACAGCAATACCACTGATCATATTATGTGATTTCTTGATACTGGTGTTACTTTCATCGCCAGAGTAATAAGGAAGGTGGAATGATCTTTGATTAAATGGAATTGGAATTTGAGAGAGGGGGAATACAAAAGATAAAAATTTTGCCTGTTTTTTTTTTGTTGTTGTTATTATTTCATTTGCTTACACAACATTAAACACCCAAGTACATAATAAGAAGGGAAGTCAAAAATATCCCCATCAAAATATATTCTTTTTCAGTAGGAAACTAGGGGTTAGATTGAATGACCTTTTTTGTGGAATGCATCTGCTTTTCCTAGTATGAAAAACTTGATTTTTATGTGGGAGTGAAAAAATAAAACCTTCCAGATCATCCATGTATTTAGGTTCTTAGTATTCAGTTATACTTATTATAAAATGCCTAAAGCTTCCCACAAATATTTCATTTCTTTTTATATGAAAAGTAAAAAACATTTTCCTCTAATTAGATTTCCAGAGTGAATTTACTGACTACTGTTAAAAGAAGGATCCTGAGGCCCTTCCAGTAGTACAGCCTGATGCCAACTGTGGCAACATGGTGGCATGACAGTGGAGGAGTGTCCAACATGCTCTCACCTCCATGCACATCACTGCTGCCCCAAGCACTATGCTCAGCACTGAAGCAACTGACTTCCTGGCACTTTCTCATCAGGGAAATTGCTTTGTCTTAACAATTTACCTGGTGCAGTTTAAGGTTCACAGACTTGGATCAGTACCTACACGTAAAGTGAGGAAAAAAGTCACTAAGCAGAACAAGTGTCCATGAGGTAAATACCTGAGCAGACAGCTTGTAAGAGTTAGATCCCACAGGCTGTGGTGGCAGTTGGAGGTTTGGCTGTGCAGCTCTTGTCTTCAGAGAAAGTCCTTCTCACTGTTTGCAGGCTCATGCTGGGATCCCTACCTTACCCATGTGCCATAGTGCAGGAAGCAAGATGTCACATGGACACTCAGGGCAGAAGAAAAAGGCAAGGCTTGCCTAGGACATAAAGCCTCCCAATGTGACAACAGGTTTCTAAGCAGTGGTGACAGTAGTCTCCTTTGCAAGGGTCCCTGGCATCTGCAACAGCATCTTCAGTTGGACTGAGAGAGACATCCCAAATCTCTGTTCTGATCAGTTCTTATAACCCATCTGGCCACAGTCCTATGCAACCAGCCCAACATATCCATAATCCATCTTGACTACATACTGAAGACTGTCCTCTGTGACAGTTTCTGCAGGAACAGTTTCCACTGAGTGTTTATAAATGTCTTACCTGTGTGAAATTTCATCACTTCTAAAGCAGGAACACGCAAGGGAGTCTTTGGGACACTCCAGTCAGAATGTTAATCAACATCTTTAAGTATACAAAGTGAACTAGACACAGTGCGATCTGAGCTGGGGAATGTCTAGAATTGTCCTGGAGATCTCCTGTGACAGTCAAATACTGATTGTAAAGTTTCAGGCAATCACCAAGTTTGAAATTGTCACCTCAAATATCCATAATATCAAATCAGTCCATTGTCTTACCCCTGCAGGTGACAAGCCAGGAGGAGCTGCTGGACCACCCAAAGAATTTATGTCTTAAGTACATTGAGTTTGCACAGCCCTGACACTCAGCTAAACCACAATTATAACTAAAAAGCAAACTTCATTTTTATACATATAACTCGTGTCCCACAGCTCTGGCCACAACAGTGTTCTGGATAGTACTAGGCTGGACGCCTGGAGAAAGGTTTTGTATCATAAGGCAGGCATTTGTTTCTCCACACGTCTGCTTTACTACAGCCTGGCTACTCAAAAGTGTTGTCATGCATCAGTGAAGATACCATGCTGCTCTGGGTGTCCTTTCCTTTTGAATAATAATCCAAAAGCCAGGAAAGAATATTCTGTTTTGCACTGATCAGCATGTAACTTTGTTCAAAGTGGGTCAGACCATCATGCAAATATGTGATCATCACCCCATCACTATGAAAGAAGAGCCTGGGGAACAGAAATAGACTTTGGGATGACTTTATATTCCTTGAGGCTTTTATTTGGACAGAGAAAAGAAAAAAGAATCAGCGCTGGTAGTTTTGGGTCTTGGTTTGCATAGCTTTTGAACACCCTGATCTTCATTCAGTATCACTGATGTTCTAGAAATTAGGCCAGAAATCACGGTGTTCCTGCTCTGATGGGACTGACAGGTGCCTTCTCAGATGACAGCAGAAACGCTGCCTCCATGCTGGCAGGGCAGAGCCCTGGGCTTTTCATCTTGAATACGCTCTTTACTGAAGAAACAGATTTGGTTTTGGTTACATCTTTTATGAACAATTTTTCAATAAATTAATCAGAAGCTTCAGGGAAGTTAAGGCTTTTAAAAACAGATCAGTTCTTTTGCAATTCCCTTTGGAGAGCTTCAAAACTGGATTTCTTCCCATTCAATTTTTCATATTTCTATTTTACAAAATTGAAGATTCTTGAGCCAATGCAAAGACAGAGTCTGTACTCTCCTTGATCAGAATTTGCCTTGTAACCATTGTCCATCAGGTCCAATCACTAGTCCATGCAATATCCCTGATTCAAAGAGCTGTATCAAGGAGCCACAGCCACCATAATCATATCTGTCTGGACCATGATTCCTCCTGCTCATAAAAAAGCTACAAACACCATCTTGTCTCAAATTGCGCCTATAAGCCTGGACAAGGTGAATAATCAACAGAGCTCATGCAGTGCCTTCTGAGATACTCTCTGCACACCCTTGTAAAGTCGCTTTCAGGCCTGTTTGGCTGCTCCCAGTGGCTGCAGTGAATTGCATCTATTGCTTTGAAGCTTCTCGCTATTGTTTGGGAAGTCAGTTCAGAGTTTGTAACTTCCTTGTATTCAGAAGGAAAGAGCATTGAGATCGGCAATAAGTTCATGCTACGGAGGACATCAATAGACTGAATGAGGCATACAGAGGGTTCAGGCAGAGCCTGGAACTGCATCTAGGAGTATCCCCTCTGCTGTACTAAAATAGATGGAACAGGTATATGGAATTCGTTTCAAGCGCTTCCCTTGTCAGCCAGTATGGTAATACCCATCTGTGAGGAGAGACCCGAAGGAGTCCCTACAAAACAGCCTGCACACCATATACTGCATCATTTCAAAGGATTCTCCATAAAACAGGTGAACAAAAGGCAGGTTATTTGTGGTCTTTTGTGTCTTGCTGTTTGCAGAGTAAAAAATCAAGGCAAAGGAGACACAAGAGCACAGTCATAACTCACATAACTTTTTACAACAAATACACAAATGTACCATTCCTAACTACATATTTTCAATCTCTCCTGTCTGATTTCTGGTTATTTCTATAAAATATAGTGCCATGTACACCATAAGAGGTCTCACTAGCACTTTGAATTTCTACTGCTGAGATACCCAACATGGACACAAAAGAGGTCAATATTTCTTCAGTGTAGTCTTGATTCAGACAAGTGCCTAGGCAGAGTTCTTACAGTAAGACACAGGGTTTAAGAGCTTGAGAATCCCTGTTAATAATAATGAAAGTATAACAGACCTTGTAGCAATGTAGAAAACAATTGTAGTGATGGAAGAGTGTATGGACTGAAGACAATAGTGTAAAGGAGAGTTGAAAACTGAGTGCACTGGTTCTGAGCAATGTCTAGTCTCCTGGTGCTCAGACTGTCTCGCAAACTTTTATGTTTGACTGTTCCAAGTTTGTTTTTTCTTTTGATTTAAATAATTTAAAAAAAACCTTTTTTTTTTTTTTTCCAATTAGCACAAGACCTCAGTAGTCTTTAGCAAGAAAGACTCAAAAGTCAAGACTCAAAGTCAATAAAAGCTCAAAAGGGTAATCATGGCAAAAGCTTTTCTTTTAAAATCCTTTGGCCAGAGATGAACTTTGCATCTGTCAAGAACTTATACTATAAGTAAAAGTGTATATGCAGTAGGGAAAGAGAAAAGGACGGTCCAGTGCATGTGGGTTTGACAGCAGATATGTTTCTTTTCAGTCTGGCAGCCCATGGAAAATTTCTAAGGGATCTGCAGAGGGTAACTAAGAAGTAAAAAGCTTTTGCCAATAGGCTGGAATATGGTATACAGAGGGTAACACTTCCAAAGAAAAAAAAACTTAGGAGTTCAAAACTGAAAGAAGTTAAAAGGTACAGGAGTGGAGACATACATGAAAGACAGAGACAGAATGCATGATAATGTAAGTTATAAAATGGCTAACACCCAGAAGTCTTAAAGAGAAACTAGTCTCCATACACACTTCCTGAAAGATGGCTTCCAATCTGATAACTTTCATGCTGAGAAAAAAAAAATGGGGTAACAACTCACAGATTCATCCAAAAACTGTAATTTTATGTCAACAACATAAAAACAAGATACAGTATGGACAGCCAAGGGTCCTATATTTGTAAATAATATATTACACGCAGAGGTGAACAAAATTTGGAATTCATCTTGAAGGAAAAATGGGTATGACAGCATTTATTTCTGCTGCATGCTGACAAAAAATTGGAATTAATATTTTTATACAGAGATCAATTTTTTCTTTTGACACTGTCATCTGAAATAAAATATTTTGACTGAGGTTCAGTTGAACAGCTTCACCGTTGATTACTGATATGATCTCACATACTTTGTTTGGAATTAATTTAATATACCCATAGGACTTTTTCATTATAACACCTCACTGCACAAGCATTATATCTCAGGAGAGTGATGCCCATGTTCTCTTTCAAAAGCTGGATTGTTTTATCATCTTTTATGATGCACTGGAGTCAGATGATTTCTACCCTGAAACACAGAACAACTCAGAAAGAACTCCATTTTGTCTTGTGAAAGAAGGAAAACATCCTTTGGAGACCTCTAGATCATCAGGGGTGATAGGATCTCAAACTGCCTCTCATGGACCAACGCACAAGTGGGAACACAGTATAACAATTTGCTAAACAGAGCAAGTTCAATTTTCTGATGCAGCTCAACAGAATAAAACACTTTTACTTGAGCTGAACCAACAGAAACTAAAATAATCCTAGTAGAACCTAGCCAAGGAAAGAGAGTTTGTTTTCTAAAACAGAATTATAAAAAAAAAAAAGAAAAAAAAAAACCAAAAAAAAAAAACCAAAAAACCCCAAACCAACCAAAGAATAACATTTTGACATTGTAGAAACAGCACTTTTTTTTGTCTAAAAATAATTGCAACCATTTTTACCTGCAAATTCTAACAGAAACAAAAAATATCTATCTTGATTCACAGTTTTGTTTTCTTTTGGCACCAATTTTTATGCATGCTATAACTTTGTATGAGTGGTAGTGAAATTATATTATGTCATTAAAAGGTATCAGCAGCTGCCATTTACCATTATTTAAATACTGTTCTTTCACCTACAGGGAAGGAAATTACATTCCTTTATGGAAGAAGGTACCTAGTGGCAGCAGTAGCTGATGGGTCGAAACAAGCAAGAGAGAACCTCAGCACGACTGACATGTGTAGGCTAAGAATCTAGCCCCACAGGCAGCAGGACAGTGTTTGCAAGGGCACACATTCAGTGACAGAGAAGGTAGACAAAAGCCAGTGATGAACAGATGAAATATGTCTGAAAGTGGCTCTGAGAGAGGGACAGAGCTAAAGGCACTTGAGGTACTGGATTTTAAAAATGTGTTCAAAAGATGCCCCTAGTGGTTTCTGCCAAGTAAAGGGAAGCATAACTGCAGATATTCATTGTAAATAAGCAGGACAGCACCAACAAACCCCTGTCTGATTCCTGTCATCAATTTCTTCTCTTAATAGAAACAACCTGTCCAGGCCCCAGACACTAACTGCTCAGGTCAGGGGGACAACAGTATAAATGTTCGCAATAAAGGACTTCTGGGCTCAGAACACATTTGTTTAATCAAAAAGATTTGTGTAGTGATCAAAGAAATTATTCTAGAAAAAGCCATAGTTTGTAGAGATTAAGCAAGTGATCCAGGCCTAGCACAAGAACCATGTTTAAAGCTCATTGCTGTAAATCCCACTGCTTTTAGCAGAAATTAGAGTTGTCCTTAAAAGTCAAGATCTACTCCACTTAATAGGACAATCTTGCACACTTTCTGACCATGACTAAACAAGCATTTGCACAAAGTCAGGAAAGAATTATGGACAATTAACTACATTTGTAAAATCAAGATAAAAGACAGCAAGCTCACACATGAAGAGAGGCACAGTTCTCTGAATAAATGACTATTTTTTTTTTTTTTTACAAATTATCAGTCTGCTTCTGATTTACGGACAGATAGGTATGGAACATACAGTGATCACTGACAGATGGGAAGACTGAATTCTTTATAGTGTGAATATAAATCACGTCATTATTTTGTTTCTTTCTACTTTTCCTGCTTTCTGATCATCTCTACTGGAGCAGTTAAATGTAATTTAAATATTAAAAAACATCAACCCAGATTGAAATCCATGCTACAGTTAATTACAATATGTTCTTTTTACCAGTCATAATTTTCACTCTGAGCATACCATACCTGTACACTTTAATGATGCTGCTGGTGACCACAATGGCCAGAACAGCCCTACAGAATTAGAGGAGGTGCTGTACCATAAAGGAACAACTTTTTGGTAAATAAGACTCTGGAATGTCTGTTCGAAATCCAATTATTTTTCTACTGTGTGGGAAAAAACTACATTGTTCCATTTATTAAGAAAGAATGCCACAACACAGCTACATCAATGGAAAACTTCATATGAAGCTCTTTTGCTTCTATGCACACAGACTTTCATGTTACCTTATACAAGTTCTCTGAACAAACACAGCCCATTAAAAAAAGCGCCCACTTCCAAGCGATACTCTGTTTGGATAATATTTGTAAAAGGACCTGAGAGAATGGGAATCCAAACAGTGAAATGTCAGCATCTGTCACTTCAGAAAGATTCCAACTAAATTTTCAAAACAGCGATGTGTCAGAGGCACCAGAATGGTTCTGGCTATGAATGTGTCTTGGGCTTCTTTGAAATCATAAAATCATAGAATCATTTAGGCTGGAAAAGACCTTTAAGATCAAGTCTGACCATTAACCTAACAATTCCAAGTCCATTACTAAACTATGTCTCTCAGCACTGCATCTACATGTCTTTTAAATACCTCCAAGAGTCCTGGGAAGCCTGTTCTAATGTTTGACAATCCTTTCGGCAAATAAATTTTTCCTTATATCCAACCTAAATTTCCCCTGATGCAACTTGAAGCCAATTCCTGCTATCTTATCATTTATTCCTAGCAAGAAGAGACCAACTTCTACCTTGTTACAACCTCCTTTCAGGTAGTTGTAGAGAGTGAGATCTCCCCTCAGCCTCCTTTACTCCAGACTACACAACCCCAGTTCCCTTAGCTGCTTCTCATAAGACTTGTGCTCTGGACCCTTCACCAGCTTCATTGCACTTCCTTGGACACACTGTATCCCCTCAATGTCTTTCTTGTAGTGAGGGGCCCAAAACTGAACACAGTATTCAAGGTGCAGCCTCACCAGTGTTGCATAGAGTGCGCACCCACTAAACAGAGAGTCTTTTCACATCAGAAAGAATATAGGAGAAATGAAGGAGGGAATCAAGACCCATGTTTAAATTTCTGGCACTGTAAATATTTTTTTTCATTAATAGTGCTTAATACTGGTTAATAACAGGAATTGATAATAAATGCTCTAAAAAGAATGGACGCGCCTTCCTATTTTCCATTCCACTGAAGATCAGTCTTTGTTTTTCTCATTCTTTTTTCTATTTTCCAAAGAAATGCCCTATGTGGAGAACTGAAAGAATCATCAAGTGGAATGATTAATGTCACAACTGGGCATTTGGTCTGCATACAATGCATAGGGACAGCTTTATCATGAGGAATTATAATAAAATCCTGTATCTGGTGGTATCCAGGCTGTCCAATATGAACTGTAGCCACCACAGAAATATTAATGACTTTGACTGATGTACTGCATTTTTAATGTCTTTCAAAACCGTGCCCTTTCAGAACTGGAGGGGACTTGGTGTGATTTCCTAATTTACATGGTAAAGAGACTTTGTTCATCTATGGTGTCATAGGTAATTGTTTGGCTAATGATATTTTATATCAGACATATATCCATCTAAATAAACACACTAGATCCAGCTTGTAAAAATGGCCAAGAGATTAATGTGAAATAAGCAAATGAAGGGATGGAATCTGAGGATGGTGTTTCTTGCTGCAACGTGCAGGCAAAATGCACAATCAAAAAATGCAGAAGCTTTTCTATCACATGATGTTAATCATAGAGTTCAAACCAGGCTGGATCTTGTATGTATACCAAAATAGCTTTCAACCAATTCAAACTAATGGAGTAATTGATAGTAACAGTTGGTTGTTATCTTTCATGTGGATCAGCATGGGTAGGGGAGAAGATGCTTTGCTTAAAGCCTTTACATGTGCAGAGAACAAGGAAACGTGGTTTGGAAACCCCAGCCTGTGGAGTTCCCACACGTCCAGCCCAGTGTGGCAAGGCAAGCGGTGAGTGAAAGCAGAAGTGTCCACTCTTCCCTTCATCTGCCACAGCCTGACTCTCTCAAACAGTACCCTGTTCTCCTCTTGATCTCCATCCCACTCCCCATGGTTCATGCTCATCCATTCTCCTCATCCTTGCCATACCAGTTTCTATTCAGGCTTCTCACTCCAATTCCAGACATCAGTCATCATCTGTGTCCAGTTTTCAACTCTCTGCTCCTTCTCCTGCTACAGGCTCCTCACCCAGTCAGTCCCAGGTCCTTCCAAACTTGTACCCTTGTCCAAGACATCCCCATCTCATCTCCAGTGCCCTCTAATTCAAATTTGTATCCTCCAGGTCACGTTTTCACTCATTCTTCACTGTTTCCTTGCCCAAACCCAGTAATTCTCATCCCTATGTTGTCCACTTTCCATACCACAGGTCTCCTGGAAGCTGCTGCACAGAGGCGTGCTAAGGCACAAGGGCATTAGGAATAGCATAGGAAGGACACACTCATTGTTTTCATGCCTGGTACCCTATGCACCTGTCCTCAAACAGCCAGTGCTGTTTAACAGGCAAAGTCTCATTACAGGAAGTATCAGATATTTTTAGTCAAATAAAAATATGAAACAACAATAAATTGTGCATCCCATCTCCGTTACTGAAATATTTCCACCCTTGCTAGATGCTTTAGAGTCCTGCTGCTTAGCCATAAGAGGTTCACATAAATAAGACCCTTTTGCAAAATTATCTGGACATAAACTGCCATCTTATGTTTACTCACTGGAGCTTGGGGACAGAGCTATTAATGCAAGAGACAGTGTTTTCAAGAAAAAAAAAATAAAGCCAAAGTAGGTTGGGAAAATCCACCAGAGATTCTCTGAAAGTATCAGAGGTTTTCCTGAAGGGGAGCAGAAGTGGAATTAAAGGCTGAAGAAGAAGAAGATACTATACTGAGACATGAAAACACTGGAGAAACAGAAGGCCACTCACTGTATTCTATAGAATTCAAATGCTCAATAAATTTTAATCTACTGCTGACATAAGAGATATCAGGAAGGAAGTTGGTAAAAGCATTGAGGGAATAGTATGAAAGAAAAGGTGCTTGCCAATGGCATGACAGAATGATTTTTCCCTTCCCAGAAGCTATTTTACCCTCTCCATTGCAATGCTCCTTTTCTCCTTTCCAGGAGAAAAAAAAAAAAAAAAAAAAAAAAAAAAAGATTTGCATAATCTCTTCTTAGGGGTTGCATTGGATTCCTTATCTCCCTTCTGGTTCTTAAGGGATCATTATTTTATTTCTTCTTTATAGAGCTTTCATCCTTACAGGCATGTTTACCCTAAGCCCAGCAATAATATAAACCCAGAAAAATCAGGGCCAAGGCAACATCACTATGCTATGTTATGGAAAGCTACATTTAAGGGATGGACAGAAAACTCAGCTCTGCCTAGGGAGATGCTATGAAAAAAAATGATGTGACATTTAATGTTGGTGGTCTCAGACTAAGTATGAATACTAAGAATGAATATGACTAGTTATCATTCCTGTGCCAATATACAAATCCTTGGATAAACAGAGACGTTTCAATAGCAGTGATGACTCAGAATAATTCCAGTTTCCACTTGTGGGACCAATCATGGTCCGACTGACCCTGATAGTGGAAAACATAGCTTCCATTTGATACTTAGTCATTCCAATACAATACAAGGATTCTTCCTATTCCTCCATTATGGGGAAAAAAGTGTGCTTGTGTGGAAGTATGTATTTCTTTAGGGAATGAACCAACACAGTCCCTGTGAGACTACATGTGAACCTTCCTGGTTTCTCGTGCTACACCAGAGGATATTTGCATAAATATGATAAGTGATGCAACAGTCAGTTTAAGACAGAAACTGCATGCTGTATTTCTCAGTTCACCAAAGGCCATATCCTTTGTCAGGGATAAATCTCCTGATGCTTTTCCTCAAGAGCTCAGAATGCTGAACAATAGAAAATTGACAAAGTAACTTTTCCCAGAAGACAGTTGAAGTTACATTCCTTAAGCTAGTTTTTCTTTTTCAAACTCATACATTAAATGTGCAAGCACACTATGAAATAAACAGGATATGCAGCATGGCTGAGCTAGCAACACTGAGAGAACATTCATATAGTAAACCTAATGTTGCATGAACTGATGTTTTCTGCATTTGTTTTGAAAACTGCTTGTATTTAGTCCTTTTGCTCATGTTTGTTGGGGTTGACAAGCTGTGCTCAGAAAGGAACCAGAACCAAAACAGGGGAAATGATGAAAGTCTGCAATGAGATAGAACAGAGCCTCTGGATGTCAGAAGTGCACCCTGGGCATAGATTGCCACCTAGGAATTTCCTAACCTGTGGTTACAAGTCAGAGTCTGACATTCTGCATTACGATATCCCTGACAGTCACCCAGAAAGTCCACATCCCCCTCACAACTGTGGTTCAGCAAATCCCCACTAGGAAGAGTCAGTCCTATACTGAAGAAAGACAGAAGGAGCTGCTGGGGAAAACTGAGGTGGGTGAAGTGACCTGTAAAGTTGCAGTAGATGAGTACTCTGACTATAAGGCTGAGTCTTCTAACTTTAAGCCTGGTTCTATATTCAAGGCCACATTTCTCTCCTGTGCTTATACTACCAGATCCTGCTCAAAAGTTCACTAAAAATGAATAAAAAGACAACAATTATTGACTTAGTGTTCTTTGGACTTCGTTCTCTAGCTCCAGGAATAAGCATCCTAGTTTAATCAGAAATATCTCCAAAAGGTAGCGAAAATATCCTATTAATTTTATACTCATTAACTTCTCATAACATGCTTGATTAATTTGTGATTATCTGGAAAATGCTGCCATTAACAAAACCGACACCCTTTCACTCAGATCAGAGTGCTATGGATCTGCTGGGGAACTGGCTGAGGAACCACATGGAGACTTGTACCTTGTTAGTATTTATTAACTGTGTTAGCAAATGCGTTTCTGGAAGCAAGGAGTGTGTTTTCCCCCTTTTCCCATTCTCTTATTGCATTTTGCCTCTCCACATTTTTTGTGGAGGAAATGTAATACTAATAGATTCTGTTGATGTTTATGGCAGAGATGACAAAATCACCTATACCAGCAATTAAACTGGAACCATGAAAACAAGCTCAGAGATTTCTCCTTTGTTCTTTCAGGCAAGAGAAAGTTCATGCACAGTTTTGCTGCAGAGAAGCTCAGCAAATTCATTAATACTCCAGAAGTAGGTAATCAATCCCTTCAGGTCAAAGATGAGAGGTAAGGGTATCAAGGCTTAAATAGCAACCCTTCAGCAGTTCATCTGTTATTGGCTTCAGGTTATGACAATTCGTCTCTGAAGCTGAAGGTCGGATTTTGTGTATTCTCTCCCCACTTCACATAATCCTTGACAGTGGTTATGGCTTTTGGGGTTTGTTTTTTTATTTTTTTTTAAGGGGGATGCTTCAGAAAATGCAAAGAAGCAGAATAATATTCCTTCTGGAAGTAAATGGATGTTTCGCTACAAAACCTACACCTAACCTCTGACATGCATGCAATACATAAAATGTATACATAAAATAACAGTGCATGTTCAGAGCAGAAAGGCTGTGGAAGGTATAGAATAGTGCAAAGCACTTTAAATCATTTTCGGTATCTGAAGGCCTGTGGCCATCTTATTCCCAAGAATCATGATGTGTTTACACTTGGAAACCTGAAGAATGGGTAAATTCTGAATGAAACTTCATTTTCTTTTAACTTGCTGTTATACCTGCCCTATTGATGCTATTATCATCTGCACTACCCTCTCCAGCCTCAGCTCTATTCATCAGCTATGAGCACTCCACAAAAACAAATACCTACAACTTAAGTAAGATAGCTATTCTTTATATACAAGGCACAATTTTTGTTAAAGAGGACAGTCACATAAGGAACCCCAGGTTCCATGCTGTGCACTGCTATTAGAAGCAATTTATTTTCAGCATTACCTGCATTCTCTAGTTAACAATGGCTGTAGATTAAAGGCTGTTTACTGGCTTGCAATATTCTGGTTGCTTGTGAAAGGAAGGACAGAATAAATTACAGGATGCAAAGAATTCAAGAGAAACAAGTATGTAGTGTTGAAACACACAATTTCTTTCCAAATAGCCTGAGGCTTCTGAATGGTGCCAGACCAAAGGAGAGACAAACCCCCACCCCCCCACTCCCCCGCTATCTTAAGAAAGCCAGAGCCTAGTGCAAATGCTGCAGGATGAAAGCAGGTCATGTGAAGAGCTGTGCTTCGAGGAGGAAGGACAGGAGAAGGGCTGTGGATGAACCAGCAGGTGGTGGATGAAGATCTCATGGCAGATGCCTGGCATGGCAGCCTTTCCTTGCAGCAGTATGGAGCAGGTGCTGAGCGCTGTTGCAGCCTCAGCCAGGCCTTTGTGGCCAGCTGTGACAGGGCTGGATGGCTCCCTGTAACATGCCTCTGCTTTTCCAGCAAGAATCCTGCCTCACAGTACCCATGCAGCTCTGCCCCAAAACCAGCTACCAAACCAGAAAGTGCAACTGCCATCCCCATTTAGTGGCTTTCCTCATAAAGTCTTATCCTTTGTGCAGGGCAGCAAGAGTAACACCCTGGTTCAAGAAGAAAATGTGGTTGAAATAAATATTATTTTCCAAATTAATTGAACTTGCTGGCCCTAGCTCACTTCTGGGTGGAGAGAACTGCACAGTCATCAGATTGTTTTATTTTTCAATTTTTAACCAAATCAGCAGCAATTAAATTATTTTTTCTAAGAAATATCTAATAAAAAAGTCTTATATGCCCATGGGATCTGTAGATATACTGGTAGTGTATGAGTAAATAAAGGGAGTGAAAAGGTTAAATTTATTCTACAATCAAATGTTCAAAGCAAAACTGAGGCCACCAAAAGCAGCAAAACTAGCTCCAAACTCCACAAGTGCTCCCACAATCACAGCAGAGTGAACAAGTGAAACAGGCAGGGTTTAATTTTACCATTACATCTGCTAATCTGACACTCAGATATTTTGTTTGCTATTATTGCTGTATTACAGTACTGTAGCACAGGACAGAATCAGATGGGAAGACCAAAGATCTTTTATATGACTTGAGATTTCTTTTTTTCTTTTTTTTTTTCCTAATCTTTTTGATTCTTATTGAAGATTTCACAATATAGAACTCAGGCAATAAAGTAAATCATAGATTAATATATGCAATAGTATCAAGAACAGTGGTAATCTCAGTTTACTAGCTCACATGGTAACTAAATCCCATATCATCCTTTCCAAAAGTGATTCAGGCAGATTAAATCTGACAGGACAGCATGGGGTAATTTGTGCTGTAGTAGCATGCGGTGTACTAGTTTTCAGATAATTTCTCATTTCCAGGGCATTTGAACATTTTAGCTTTGAAACTCTGACACATAAAAGGGAAAAAGCATTTGAGAAAAACTGTTTTCTCCCTTTCCTTGATACATTTTAGTTCACTTTTGAAGAAGTGAAGGGACATGAAGACAGATTGCCATCTATTGGTGTGACCAAGAAATACCGTGAATGAAAATTTCTGGTCAAATGCAACTTGAGTTGCTAATTTTGAAAAATCTAGAGGCAATTAGTCCCCATATCTATGACTTGGTTAAGCACATTAGATGCTGTCTATGATATATCTACAACCTAATTTAACTAAAGGACATATTTAGGAAAACAAATCAAATTTCCCTCTTTTTCTCCTTTTTTTTTTTTTTATTCCTCCCCAAGAAATACACCTGGATTCTCCAGTCAGTTTAGTTTTGAATGCAGGTAATAGGAATCAGAGATTGTCTTTATACTCTTTATACTAATTTAGGGATTTCAAGGCATAGAGACATTTCTTGGTAAGCAGGAAGAGGAGAGGTTTATATCAGAGAGAGGAGCAAGGAAGAAAGCACAGAGGAGAAGAGATGAGGAGACCAAACAACATGGATATTTCACATTTTTAGCCAGCTGTCCCCTCCACCAGCCTTTCTGCAATAGACTATGTACTTCCCAGATAATCTTTCAATTTCATTGATTCTCAAAGCCAGGAGCAGACAAACTGCCTCATGAATGCTGCTACCTTGGCTGCGTGTTGCCACACACCAGCTGGATGTTACTCTCTCCATCCACCTCTTGAGCAGTTTACGTGGCATTTTTCAATTTCCTTCACATTAGCACTGATTACGGATATAACACTATTTATTCTAGCCCAGCTACTTTTGCTTAAAGGCAGCTATTTCACAGAAGCAGAACTACAGTAACAGTAGTCAGCGGGAAGGTGAATGATGTTGGTCGTAATCTCCCATCACAGCTGGGTCCTGAGTAGGACATGTGCTCTGGCATTAATGGTGAAGCCTCTTCCTGTCTGTGCCCCGCCAGAAATATTTCTTAGCATGGGTTAGATATTTAGTTCAGATTTCAGCGAGGCCATAGTTCTTTTTTCTTGCTCCAAACATTCATTTTATAATAGCTCAAAGAAGTCTTCCTTTGTTTCCTTTCCTCGCTCATAAAAGGGATGTGTCTGTATTGGTGTAGTCATCAAGCCCTGTACTGAAATTTTCTATCCTTCTTCCACCCATAAGCTTCCATCTGCCTTTAGATTAGGTTTCTGTCCTCCTCTTAAACAGCCATGACAACATCCTATGATGCAGAGCATTTTTCCACCCTGCACTGTTAATGTGTGAGAGCTGGAAGGCTGCAGTCCCTTAATGCCTTGGGAAATGCACTCTGGAAGAAGGATTCACACTGCAAATCCTATTATTCAAACTATGGCCTGCCAAACCTCTTTTTCTTCTGTGTGATCTTAGTAAGGAGAGCATGAAATGAGAAGACCAGAGGAAGCTGCTGAGAGCTGCTGCCATCATCACTGAGATGATCACACACGGAAGGCTGGGGTGCTACTGCTCATTGAGCTCTGGGCTATCAAGTTGGCTGGTATAAGTCAGTATATCTACTCTGCATCTATTAGAGTTGTCACAGTTTAGGCCCATTCAAGCACCAGCCATTAACTTCCAACACCATCACCACTTCTGGGCATCAAACTACTCTCCAAAAGAAAAAACAATATAGTACTTCCCTGTTTTAGGAAAGAGTCTTTCCACAACTTATTTCCTCTGTCAGTAGGAGGTTAAAAGTGGCTGGTGTTGGTACACAAGTAGAGTTCCAGGGAGCTGGGCAATAAAGCATCTCAGAGCTATTTACCAAGTAGATTGTTTGCTGTTAATGCCTGTTAGATCAGCATGTAAACAGCCTCTGGGGGTATATAATAAACAATATTATCAGAGTTGGAGAGCAGGGAATATCAGATTCCACTGCTGACTGACAAAGTGAGACATTGGTTTATTTACTATTAAGAAAACAATTTATAGAGTTGTGTGGTTGCTATGTCTCTGTTTACTGGGAAATAATACATAGTTCTGATATTCATTTGTTGTGTAAACATTTCTCAGTTACTTGATCCCCAAAACAGCAGTTGGTGGTACGGTCGTGGTATGGAAATGCTTAGTTGCACAAGAGCATTTGCTCTCTTCGGTACTGTGAAATGAAATGTTGAACTTAACTGTATTATGAGGAAAAAGAGTAATAATTACTAACTAAACCATGAAACCATATTCCTGAAGTAGGAGTATAATACACAGAGGAAGAAAAGACCTTGCAAAAGACTGACAAGATAACTTGGGAACAGTCAAAATGCGGTCCCAAAGACACTTTGTTGATGTTTGGCAATAAGAAATTGTAATAATTACTGTGAAAATCCCTGTGAAAGGTGAGTGGTAAACAGAGGTCCTGGCGTTAGCTATTGGCACCAAATTATAACCAGTGCAAAATCACTGAATTCAATGAATGAGAATCACATTCATGCATTGGATTTAGATTGCCTCCTTCTTCAATAGAAGAATCTAATGCCTTTGTTTAAAGCACTCTACTGTCAATTCGTATACAGAAATACCTTATCGTTGGGAGTCTCCACCTTCTTGAGTGCTCAGAAGTCTTGGCAATAGCTTTGAAAATCTACCACATCTGTCAGCAGTGAAAGTCTGCTCATTAATATTATGGAATAACTACCTTCAGGCACTTGAAATAAATTGTTAAAAAATCCATAGTGGGTGCAGTGGAAGGGTCCTGGAAATACGCAGTGCACAAGGCTGTCAGCGAATGACTCCTGAAACTTTGGAATCCTGTGAGCTAGTTTAAAAGTGTCTGTGCTAGCATGCGATGAATTCACACCCTGACTATGGAAGGAGCCTGTGATGATGCATTCAGATTCAGTCTTCAAATTTATAGCACCTGAGTTAGGGTACGTAAATTATCCCATTTCCATCCCTGCCATTCAATTAGTTCCACAGATTCAGAGTTGTGTGAAATATTTCAGAGTAAGAGCTCCAGTGCCATCTTTTAAATTCCTGTCTGTACTTTTAAATGCTCATTTTAACGATGCTGGTAAAATTTATTATTCTATGAAGACAGCCAGCAGAAGACTTTCAGTTATTTAAGTCACGCTGGTAGCATCAGACAGAGTTTACATGATGTACGCAGCTTATATTGGCCATTTGCAGAAAGAGGAATTCCCCCTCCAACTCTGCGTATTCTACCAGCATTTCTGACATGAAATATGCATCACAATACCATCTAAGCATTTTCTTTCTACACATTGGACCATGAAAACATAAGAATGTAATGAAGGGCACAAATCCAGAGGTCCTCATAAAGCACCACCATGTGGATATTTATTCTGTTATCTATTGATTTTCATTGTAATCTAATTAAGAATGATAGGGGGTTGGCAGGGAGGATGTGATAGAGCTTCTAAAAGAGATGTCTTAAAGTCAAGGAAGGTTTGTCCTTAGCATCAATTTAATGTTCTGCCTGAGAATACCGAATATGTTCTGCCTTAATCATTCTGGGGCAGTATCTGCCACACATAAAATTTAGAATTCATTAAGCATTGCACTATTCCAAATGTGCTCTTCTAAGTTATGTTTATAGATGGGAGAAACCATAGGATTAATAATGTTGATTTCATTGACTACAGATTTGGCAAAGTTTATTTCAATTTCAGGGTTTGATCTTGCAATCAGTTAGCAACTGAGCTCAAATTGCATGTGTCCATAAGGAGAGCAAGACCTGATCATTGGTGTGCAAAGTTTCAGCATGGATTACGGTAGAAGGGAGATCATTATGATAAATAATATGAAAGTGTAGCACTAATGACTCAGGAGTACTGACTAATATAACAGAACTTGCAATACGCATTCTCTAGCACAGTTAAAACCAGTTTTCTACTTAGTAACAATGCTGAACAGGGGCCTAAGTCAACATAAAAAAAAAAAGTGTGTTGTTAGTTTTGGTGTAAATTAGAACAATAGAGTCAACATGATTTGAAGCATTATTGAGACTGTTAGTTCAAGGACTTCCTCATTCCCAATTTTTGTCTCTCAATTTTTGTCAAGGCTCCCATTCAGCACATATGCTAAATTCTTCTCTAAAGAGAGAGTAATGAAATAACCTAGTAAGACCTTCCTGACCAGGAAGATAAACCAATTTTTTTCATCTGCATACTGTGTCTTCTGACTTTGGAAGATGGGATATATGCAGAGCAAAGCCATAGAACATTATCATTCTTTCACAGAAAGGCTGTATAAGCAGTCATCAAACCTATTTCATGAAGTAATATTAGTAGCCCTTCTTGCAAAAAGAGCTTCCCCCAGCAACTGAGTAGCCTTTGCAAGGCTTGCCTCTCAAATACAATGTTCATATTGTCCCCAGCATAGGGCATTGCCCTTGAACACCTATGCTGTTGTCTATAGGCATGCTTCCAGGAGCTTTGTCCTACAGATAAGTTTAACTCTTCTTAAACAATTTCTCTCCTTTTCAAATGGCACATGGTACAATTGCTTCTTCTGCTGAGAGCTCTTATTTTAAAGGAGCACTTGTTTCTAATCCCCTCTCTTCTTCATCTGCTTCAACCTGTTACAATCAGAGGAAAGTCTCAAGGACTAATTGTAGTTTTGTGCAATATTCTGATTTCCATGTTGCTGTGCAGTCGAGTATTATTTAGCATTTGCTGTTGTAAGCCAGTAAATATTAACCAGTGCTCCAGATCCCACACTTTTAAAAACTCAGTCTTTCCTATAGGCAAATTCTTTGAATGTCACAAGTGGATGACTTGCTAAGGTCTTTTGTATGAAGAAATTAACATTAAAAAAGTAGAAGAAAGAATGAGGCTTGGTTTGTTAATGTGTGCTACAGGCAAAAATTGAATAATGCATCAACACTTGCAGTGCAGCATTGGACGGTATACATTTGTGACCATCTTCACCACATTTTGCTGAAATGTTTCTACTGAGCCTTTAATACCAGTTTGCTATTTCTTAACATCTGGATCAGATTTAATAGTATTTATACATGCCAAAAAGAGCTTGGAGTCTGGGGTTTTGAGGGAACAGGAAAGGTGGCTTTCAATAGAGGAATGAGTCTTGAATCGTTCAAAGGGAATTCCATTCATGACAAACTATTTACTTTTTCCTCTACCTTACTAAAACAGGGCTCAAAAAAACTGTTCAGTATTCTTCTCCCAATAATTTCAAAAGCAGATGGATCAGGATTGCCTAAACTTAGGCATATAGCACTATTTTAGACCCACTAGGATATTCAAACATCAGTATGGAGCTGTCAGCCATGTCATCAGTAAGACCCATGCTGTTCTGAAATATACAAGTATTTCTGAGTGAGCATTGAAAATAAGGAGCCACATTTGTGATTCCTGGCCATAATGCTTGGAAAGAAGTTGCACAGCCATTACAGTTTACCAGCAGTGATGATAAAGATAGCCATCAGTCACCAGGAAAAGAAAAGTTAAAATCTGAGCCTTTCAACTAGCAAGAGCAGCAGGAGTTCAAAACTATGGTTGCCACCACTGAAAACTGAAATACAAAGAACAGCAGAGCTACAGTATAATTGCCACTGATAATTTTGATGGGTGCTGATCTCCACCTGCTAGAGGAGCTAAACAGGTTATGAATTTAGTTATTATTCAGAAGCAAATTTAATACAAAATGCTGTCATGTGCAGGAGACACTTGATTGACTTTTATCATGTGCCAGATGAAAAACTGAGATTCTGGATCAAAACCTCACCTTGTATAAATCAATTTTGTCCACCCACATTAACAGAAATACATTTAATTACACCCAAAAAGAAGTCATTCCTTCCCTCCTATACATATGGAAAAGACACTTTAATTCAAAATCTTTATATTCCAGAAATATTTCCATCACTAATGTGACTATTCCAAGGGCAGCAGACAAATTTTACTTTGTCTGCACCTAGTCACAATAGTAATTGTGGGGCCATTATTACACAAAGCAGATATCTGGGGTGATATTTACTAACTAAATTTAGATGTTCAAATTTGAATTAACTTCTACAAGCTTCCTTTAAAATCAGGCAGGGAAATAAACACTTCTAGTTGTTATTTTTCTTATATTAAAGTAAGCATCTAAAATAGGTCAAAAGAACTGCACCTTAGAAATGCCCATTTCTCTTCACCAGTAATACAGAACTTTGAGTGGGTAGCTCAAAAGTAAATGTCAGCACTGCAGATGTCTATAGTTAGACAAGATTAATTCAGTCCCAAGAATAAGAAGAGATGCAGATTATGTAATACTTCTTAAGAGCAATTGCCCATGTTATAAGGTATACTCAACTGTAGATTAAGTGAGAAATAAGCTTAATGCACCTTTGTCTTCAAGTCCATAACAGTCCTGTTATTGCAACATTCCTTCTAGTGAGAATATGACAGTGGTGATATACTAATATTTAATATGACAGTTTTTGACAAGAGTTGGATATCAGTTCTGCAATGCCCTGATTAACATATCTTTCAGCATCACAGTTCATCATAAATGACTACATTAAATATTAGGAGAACAGTATCTGTCTCATTTTGTAGAGAACTGCAGTAGAGATGTTTGGATTGGTATGAATAAAAATGTTAAGGTGTGGGAGCACCAGAAGGTTCAAACAGCAGAAAGAGAAATAGAATGGCATGTGTTGACGTCACTTTAGACAGGAGGTCATCAAGATCCCAGCACATCTCTGTGTTTTTTCTTAGGATACCCAGACTAGGAAACAAAAGATAGTGAGTAAATCCTGATGACTCACGTGTGGAAAAGGATGCAAAGACTAATCCCCAAGAGTTTATAAAGGGAACAAAAAAGGCATACCCAAAATCACCAACCTAAGATGAAAACAGAAGATGGCCTGTTTTTTTTTCCTCCGTGTCGCCACAGGGAATCTCAGTCTGTATCCCTGCATGCCAACATTTTGGTGCCCCAAGGGTAGACAGACTATTTGGACATACATCATAGAATCACAGAATGTTAGGGGTTGCAAGGGACCTCCAAAGATCATCGAGTCCAACCCCTTTGCCAGAGCAGGAGCAAAACTAGGGCAGATCACTCAGAAATTCATCCAGACAGAACCTGAAAGAGTCCAGAGAAGGAGACTCCACAACTTCTTTGGGGAGTATGTTCCAGCACTCTGTAACCCTTACAGTAAAGAAGTTCTTCCTCATGTTGAGGTGGAACTTCCAGTGCCCAAGCTTAAATCCATTGCCCCTCATCCTTTCACAGGGCACAAGTGAAAAGAGGTTGTCCCTGACTTCTTGATGCCCAGCCCTCGTGTATTTATAGACATTAATTAAATCCCCTCTCAGTCTTCTCTCCAGACTAAAAAGCCCCAGGCCTCTCAGACTTTCCTCATAAGGCATGTGTTCTTGTTACATGTTTCAGTGCTGTATGTGCTTGTGGGAATGTGTGCAAGAATGAATGAAACCATCTTTGTTTTAAAATACAATTGCCTTCTCTAAGGTGTCCTGATATGTTGTTGCTACAATGCTGCACCGTTATTTCTGACAAAGTACTTTGCCGTCTTTGTCAAAAAACAACTCCTCATCAGCCTAGATCCACTGTTTTCTTTCATGTCAGTAAATATCCAAGGGCTGGAATTATTCCACACTACTGTAACACTCAAGACTTCATAAGCCAGATTTTTGGAGGCACAGATAAGATTCCAGTCCTGTTTAACTTTTAATTTCAGACTAGCAGCATGACTAAACTCACAATCACATTATTTCACCTGGGTGACACTGAAGAGAAAAATGGACAATGACAAACTCTATCCTAGAAAACACTGAATTATGTGAGACAGGGTGGTTTATAACTGGTTGTGTTCCACAGGTTCGCGAATGAACAGGTTGAAATCTGGCACTTATAAGAAAGAAAAATTAATAGTTTGGGTATATTATTCATTCAAAAGAAAAAGAGCTAAGCCCTTTGCTGGCATAAATTGCCACAGCTTTATTGATTTCAAACAAGATATGATTTGTATCAGATGAACATCCAAGACATATTTTATAGCATGCCCAGTTTTGATTAATTTTTATTACAGTCTTAAACAGCATATTTTCATTGCTCAAATATTTTCAGCACCATACAAGAAAAGAAAAAGTCCTGCCTCTGAATATACCACTCTCTAGCTATAAGACAATTAACAATTTCTTTTCATAGTTTAAAGAACATTAGACTTGACATTCTCAGTTGATTTGTCTATCAAAGGTGAGCAACTACATCACCTACACTCATCCAGGTTGACTCAACAATGTTGTCTGTATTCAATTTTCTGATTTTCCTTTCACCAGTGTGTTAGGTCATCAGGAACACTTCCTGAAGAGAAAGCCCTATATGGATACTTTAAATGTCTGGACAGAACAGGATATGGCTTCCTATATGACCGGTATAGACATGGCTGTACAAGCCATCTGAAAAACTTACAGTTCATAGTTAAGAAGTACAGAAGTATGCAGCAATCCAGACTTCCATTCTTCTGTTGTTCCTGTTTTTAATTTACATACAATTCTTTCTTAGAAATAAAAAAAAAAAAAAAAACCACCTTATTCTGAGTACTGTGGTCCCACATGATACATGCCAGGTTTTTTTCTCAATCTGTCCATGATTTTATGGTTAATAATTTTCCTGCTGTATTAATATAGTAGTAACATACTGGATGTTTGGGAAAGGTATGTCTATGTCTGTAGGTTGTCTCACAGATATGAGACAGAGGGGAAGAGGAAGGCAAAGGGGAAGCAAGTGAAAAAGACAGAGAAACAAGAAGGAAGGAAAAGAAAACGTAAAGGAAGAAGGGGGAGAGGGAAGGAGGAAGGAAGGAAAATGGGCAGCTACCCTGTGGCTAGAGAAATCAACCCATCTGACTGTACTGTGAAATGGACATGAATGAATTGTAGATCAAAGCATAAGTCAAGAGGTGGTTTCTTCAGTCAGTTCTCCTCTATGGAAACCCTTGTGGATAACAAGTATTTTTACATGTAAAATTTTGCTCTCTTGATAAATAAGTGCCTTATTTCTGTTTATTTAACAGGTGGTTTTTTTCAGTGGTTCAATCCTGAATAATCCAACATCCTTCATCTCATTTTATCATGGCATAATGTACTTGAGCCCCTCCTTAAAGCACATTTAGAATTAACTCACATGAGCCTGTTCTGTGCTATTGAGTGTCACAATCTCTTCCACCTTCATATGCCAAGCAGCCTTGGACTAAATTTACTCTTAGAAGATCTTCTGAAAAATACATCTATAAAAAAAAAATCAGTAGCTTTGGTAGTTCAGAATACAAGATTATTCTCTGTGAGTAGGCAATCTGCATCTTTGCACAAATGTGCTATAGAATTTGCTATATGATTATAAAATGCTATATTATTTTAGAGCAGACTAGAATATTCCTTAGTAGGGAGTCTCGGCCCTGTTATATTTTATGGGCCTGGTCCCTTCACAATGATAAATCCTGACTCATTCAAATGGACATATAAAAAAAAGGGTATTTGCTTCAGCAAGCTACATATAAAATTTGCTACAGTTCCAAAATCAGGCACTATTTTCAACCATAAACATCTATAGATGTTTGTAAATTTGGTTCTGACGTCTTGAAGACATGACCAGCAAAATATTTCACAGTATGTATTATGGGAGTATTTGGTTGATCCCAACTGTTACAGAAATGAGAATCTGTTCTTTCATGAGGGTGTACAAACTTTATGACTATGGCAGGAAGCTCAGTAAACACTGATTTACTCCCGTGGCCTAGTAATATTTTTCCATAAATCACCATGTAAATCTATAGTCATTCTTTTTCATAGGAGCATAGGGAAATTCAGGTTGGAAAGGACCACAGGAGGTTTCTAGTCGAGCATTCTGACCAAGGCAGGGTCAGCTCTGATGTCACACCAGGTTGTGCAGGGTTTTATCCAGTCTGGTCTTGGAAACCTCGAGACACATAGGCTGCACAACCTCTCTGGGCAACCTGTGAATCTCTCATTTCCACATGTGCCTTCTGTCTCTCATCCTCCAACTATGCATCACTTCTTCAGCTAAGGCTTCTCTTTTGGTTTGTGTCTTGTCACAGCTGTCTTAATCCCTAAATTGGATTTATATTGGTGCACCTTAATAGGTGTAAAAAGTTCTGGTGATACTAATGAGATTATACCCAAGTGCAAAGGCATCCATACCAATCCTGCTGTAGGACTGCAGACTCTGCAGACTGTCTCTCTAAGCAAGGGAGAAAAAATATCAAATAAAAAGAAAATATTTTGGACAATTTCAACTTGTCATTTAAATAAACACATTGTCTGTAGATCTCACTTGCTGAAATAAAAACAAAACAACAATAAAAACAAACCAACCAACCAACCAACCAAAAAACAAACAACATAAACCCCTCTTTCATTAGATATATAATTTAACAAAGCTGGGTATGCAAAAGAAGGTGGAACAGCAGGTGTCTTTAATACAGTTCAAGATGAATCGTGAGGAGCTTTATATGATGCAGTAATGATCTACCTAGAATTATATGAAATTTTCTATTACCTTAGCAAAATGCCATATCACTATGCTAGCTTATCCCACATATTTAAAGTCAGAGACAGGTAAATAAATGAAAGCAAGATTGAAGACTGTGACATAAAAATAGAGAAAACAGGAGTCTAATGTCAGATAAAAGGAGCCTGAAGCGAGATGATAAAAGTTTAAACACCCTAAAGGAAGCAATATCAAGGTATGAAGAGAATTATTCACATTTTGTACAAGACCTAAACCAACTTGTGTTTATCAGCACCTGCAAATTCTAGAAAATAAAAATATTTGGGCAAGAAAATATGAGTAATTTAGAACAATGATGCATAACCAGGACTCCATCAGGGAGACCCCATTTGTCAAGTTTCTTGAGACTTTTGCTCTTCTGCTGGTCAGCCAGTTGGGCCCTGGCCCTTCAGCTAGCTCCTTTCTTAGTGGCAGGGCTGGCCCACTACAGGCCCCTGTCAATCATGTTGATCACCTTGGTTGGCTGGGGCTTTGTTCAGCACAATGCTCGTCATTCTCTGGCAATGAGAAACTTATATAAGAAAAATCTATATAAGAAAAACCTTACCTATATAAGAAAAACTTGTGTGGAGCCATCCTGTCAGACAAGACTGCTTTGAAAGTACAAAAGCTGTCACTCATCTCCATGTGAAGACTGGCCCATAGTCTCACCGTGGTCAGTGGTGGAACCCCATTATACATTACCTGCTAAGCTGCACCTGCATCAGCAAGTATTGGTACGACCGTGAGAAGATCAGCAGACGAAAAGCCCTGTCACTACAAATGTGATGCCCACTCCACAGTATTTCAGGGGGGTTCCTTCAGATTGCATGTAGTCCAGTCTTGTCTCCTGTATGCTAACTACCAACTAAAATGAACTAGGTGTGCTCCAGGAGTACCTCTTCCAGCCTGGTTTCATCACTTCAAAAGTGCACTCTTGATAGAAATTAAAATGCTAATGGAGATTAATCCCATCTTTCAGAGTTTCCAGGCAATTGTCTTCTTCAGCTGGGTCAGGAAAATCTGGGCTTCTTTCCCAGCATGAAGGAATTTTGTTTCTGCATTTTTACATTTGTGTTACTTACCCTTGCACTTCCAGTTTCTGCAGCGAGGACCATTTAGGTCAATGATTTTCAAACTTTTCTACTTTGTAGAACTCTAATGTATTTTTTGTTGGAAATGGCAGTCCATGTATATCACATTTAAACAGTAAGTTTGCCTTTCTCTGATACCTTCCGCAAGGCCAAAGACCCCAAGGAAGTGGCCCAAAGATCTTCAGAGATTCAGAGGCCCCAGGAAGGAAAACATTGCTTTAGGTTACCCACAGAACAAAGGACAGGGCCAATAATCAGCCCACGATAGTAACACAGCACTTATGGTTGATGCCCTACTTCTGGAGAGGTAATGATGCCTGTTTGAATGCTCTACCACTCCACCCCACTCATACAGTTCAGGATTAAATCAAGTAATCATACAAGGGAAAGTAAATTCCATATGTGTTACAATGAGATGTAAAAACTGTCCTTTTCAAAGCTCAGCATCACAGATCATCTTTCATTATAAAGGCATGTTATTAGTTATGACGACTCCATGTAGGCCAGAATCCATTGCAATAATATGGAAGATGACAGCATAACAAAAAAATAAAAGAAAATTAAGGTAGGCAGTGTCTTCATTACTCCTTTATGCTGTAATATCTTCTGCAGGATATATCAAGTAGATTTTACAAGCTGTGTGTTACAGCACAGATTCATTTTTCATAGCTTTCACACACATTTTTTCTGCATTAAGCAAACAACTGCCAAATAAAGGCTAAACTGTGCTTTTGGAGTCAAGCCATCCCTTGAGCAGTTTTGTATGAATCACATTGTGTTTATTGGTAGCCTCAGACAAACAAGCGGTAGCCCTAATGACAACAAACATAATAAAATAGCTACACCTCATTGCTTCTGGAAAAAGAGGACAGGGGTACCATAACTACATTTCTGCTCATTCTGATATTACACTGAGGTTTCTGTCACTGCCACACATGATCAATATCCTTTCCCAAATTATTTCCTAAGGAATGAGTGCCTGACCATCAGCAAGTAAATTAGGTATGACACAGGTTATCTGGATTTAATTCATAGTCTTGATGAAGACTTCCCACATGACTCAGGCAAGTAATTGTTTTTGCCTCTCTGTTCCCAAGCTTTTTGTATGGAAATAGTTACGTACTTCAGTGAGTGTTAAGAAAATGTTTGTTGCATATAACAAAACACTATAGCAAGAACAGTCAGTGAGACAGTCCAAAATCTTTCCCATGTGGGATGAATTTAATTGTTTGGAGAGATGCTATATACAAGCACAGTAACATTGTTATAATAAAAGATCCTGATTCATTATTGTAATTATCTTCCCAGGAATATGTGGAAAAGATTAAACCCAAGTAATATTTCATAATATTTTTCTTTAGAGCCTGAGAAATCACTGGGATGTTGAAATACAAGTGCCAGCATTCCTTTCTCCAATCAAGACTGAATACATAGGATTTAGTGCAGCAGCACCACCTGTTGGTAGATCTGTCACCATGTTATCTAATAAGCAAACAGAAAATTATCAAAGCAGACCATGAAATTAAATGCTAAGATATAACCTGCAAACTCTATCTTCAACTGTATCATTTTACTGCCAAGACCCATACGTGAAACTAGGACTCACATCAAGGGGCATCCATATTATTAGTACCGCAGATCTATTCTTCCATACAAACCATTCATTTACTATAGCCAATATTTCTTGAGCCAGAACTTCTTGGTTTTTCCCTCAGTAATTCTGCAGCAGCAAAGGCTGCCTAATTTGCACAGAAGTTTCAGATTAAAATCAGGGTGGTTCTTCAAAGTGAGTATACGAAGGAAAGGGTGTTCTGGAAGAAGCAAAGTCATTGTAAGTGGCAAGCAGTTTATCAAGCTGTCAGCAGTGTCAATTCTGGCTGCGAAATCTGAAAGAGCAGCAAATGTAAGGTTAATGAGCAATTATTACTTCAGAAAGGGTGGCATTCACATAACTGTGAAAACAGGGAAATCTCACAGCTCTTACTGATGAGATTGTTTTTCCAGTGTGGAATAGTAACTCAAATTACTAGAAGATTATAAAGAAAATACACATCTCATCACCTTAAGTTCAGAAACAGGCTGTAGTGTGCAGATAAATATTTTCCTCACTGCTATATATTCCTGTGGTGATTTAAGCAGGGATTATGGCACACCATAATAAAGGTAAATGAAATTGCCACCAACTGTAGAGATCTCAGCTACAATCTGGGAAAAAAACAACAGACAATTTCATCAAACAAATGCAAAATTAATAAAATCTATTGTCATTCTCATCTCATGTAAAGTTTTCACCTTTTACATTGAGTGTGTCCGCCATTCTAGACCAAGAACCCATCCTCAGGCAGGTGGTGTGCTTGGACTATGACGTGTAGTTTACATGTGCCCGTTTCTCAGAAGCATATCCACCACTACATACAGGGCACTGATCTTGTTTAGGGCTCGATCTATGGTGTTGAGACCATCCTAAAACAGACCTGGCCATCATATCATCTACTTTCTGAGTATCCCCTCCGAAGAGCTGTTCCAAAGCCTCTGGTCTTCAACTGCCAGCACAAGTTCAGTGTGCAATGCACCTGCACCCACCAGGACCTATTCTCCAACCACAACAGTCTGAAGACAAGGATGTCCAGCTTCTCTTACACAAAAAATATCAATACTTTGGTTTAGACCTCCAGTAACTGATTGCCTGCTCATATACTTTTTGCAGTAACTCATTATTTATGGATTTAGGCTTAAACAGCTGGTCATATGACTATTTCCATCGTGCTTTGGAGAATTCTGAGTCCAGCCAGGCATATTAAACTATGTGTACCTTGGTTTTGCTGGAACTACTTCTAATTACTCCTGCATGACAACAGGATCAGTGTCAGCAGTTTCAGTGCTTAGTTTCTTATACTGGTTACATATGATGAATTGCACAGCCTTCCTCCTTTTTAAAATTTCTCACTGACCAACATCTTTTTATTTACAGTAAAATAAATACAGGCTACAGATTTCACTTCCATTGTGACAGAATAAAAAGAAATACAAGCAAGGTGGAGGACAAGCAGCAGTTGGGTGTCCTCATTCCTTACTTGGTCTCTCACTTCCAGCAATGGAAAATTTCAAAAGAGTCAGTATAGGGCATTCTGCAGAATGTGGCCTTTCCCACTTTTAACTGCAATAGAGTTTTCACTTCAGTTCTAGGAAAGTGACTACAGAAGGTTTGTACAATCTAGCCTCCTTGCAAGGACAGCAGTGTTCATTGCTCTCCAGATGGAAGCATTACCTGAAAATAACTGCACTGACATTTTGTTCTCTGGCCTCTTACTCTCCTGCCACAACCACATTAATAAGTCAGTAAGAGCAGGAAACAGAGACCAAGTTGTTTCAGATTACTAATAGAGTTCAGATACCCCAATTAATTTGGTTTCCAACATAAGACATCTTAAAAGAACCTTACTTTTTCAGCAAATAGTGATTCAGTGTTATATGAAGATAAAGTAACACTCAGTAATCTCAAAGGAGATGCCAAGCACCAATTTAAAGCAAATGGGAACATCTCTGAGTTTCATTAGGACTTCTCACAGACTTGGAGATAAGGAATTACTATTATTTCTAAAATATTCTCCTGAGCCTATCTAGAAATTATGCTTTTGTGTCCTGCATATTTGAAAGTGAAGCCACTGTGCATTTCAATACTATGTTGAACTCCATATTTGCAAAGCATTTTTTAATAATGTGGGGTTTTTTTCCCCCTATAGTGCAAAGAACCTGAAGGATAATGTATTGTTTGTAACAGTACTAACAAAATACCAGAGCACTGCACTAATCACATCTTTGCATTGTCCTTCATCAACCCCCTTTGATTTCGTATCATTGCTCTGGTTGACCAACATGAACATTTTGTCTCCTTTTGAGATGAAATGGTTAAATATAGACAGGTAACTGATAAGCATTATGGTAATGAACTCTAAATATAATCCTAGGAAATGTATTTATTATCCAAACAGTTGCATTTTCACTGAATATGTTCATTTAGGGTTAACCCTCTACAACCTTCTGCCTCAACAGAAAGAAAGCAGACCCGTTGGCAAACCTACATTGGAGCTTTTCAAATGTCCAGGTGTTATGATGTAATCCACAGTTTTACCTCTGACATCTTTGCAACACCTACATTTTCACCTAAAAGACACCTCACCTGTGAATACGCTTTCCCTGCATATGTGCAAAACAGATGTCTGAACTGTGTGATTATTTCAGTATCTCAGTATGTTTTCCACATAGTAAATACATATTGGGTCACAACTTAACCATGGGCCTTAACCATGCTTTCTATATCTATTGGTATCTATATCTTTGTACTACTTTTATTTCCTGACATCTTTTGCTGTTTTCTAAATCAGCTTCTTTAGTATCTTCACCACTGTAACACAGTGATGTAAGAACTGTTAATTCTGTTGACTCTACTACTAATTCCATACATACTGTCCTGTACATACTGTCCCAAACAATTTTATACTGTGAAGAACAAGAAACAGGGAGAGGAGCACACTGACATAACGCTCTGTTGTTGTAATCTTCTGTGAATGTTTTTCTTTGTCAGAACTTCAGGAAGATGAGGCTATGGAAGCTGCAGTCACTCTAAAAAGCTGCTCATTTTTAAAAGACCACTAGTTGTAGACTTTTAAGAGTGGCAGGGCTTGCTCCGGGGCTCTTGCTCTTTCTTTGCTTTCCTGTGTAGTTCCAGGACCTATAGGCTACTTGCCTTATAAGCCAGGCAGTGAGACAGATGCTCTCTTGAACTGCTGTTTCAGCTTCCTGACAAATAGATCAAGCACAGAATGCTTTATTTTTCTAGTTTATTTTATTGTGGTGACTCTTCCTAATGTCACATTAAAAATCCTTCTATTTCTAAACTATCTACTAAGTTTAAAAAAACCCAACACAATCATAGTTACCATAGAAACTATCTCTAAGATACAGAACAATTTCTTAAAGAAGTCTGCAGAGGAGTACTAAGTACCATCAGAGCCATGACACAATGGTTCAGAAGAAAATGAGAGATGGGCTGTGCTCCAGAGTCTGAGTTTCTCACAAGTTTCTCACAGTGAAGAAGAGTGTCTCTGCTGAAATAGGAATGGCTTATTTGCACAGTGAACTGCCTTATCAGTGGGTCACACAAGCTTTGCAAGTCCATCACAAAATAATAAAACAGTAATAAAACTTATCCATGCGCTTCTTCAAGCTGTTACACTTGTTAACAGTATGACTGGGGGGCAGCATCAGTCCCAGATGATGGATAATATTCTCTACATTTGTGTTTGTATCTGTGAAAGAATGACAGAATTCCTCTGAATGGAAATAATGTGTTATCTGGTCGTCTCATGGTACTGACATCTCCCAGTCTTGCGATACTATGAGGAAGATAACTCTCTTGTCATTTCAGCCCATAAATGGCTCCCTTTGGCATTAAAAAGTCTGTAAAAACCATAATTACAATTGCAAAAAAAACAGACACAAAACCCAAGTAACAGATCCCACATGCATTCCTGACGCATGACATCTCAGGCATAAGTGCAGACACATTTCTACTCAAAGATGCTGCCAAATGAAAAAAATGTCAATGCTATTTGTTCCTGCTACTAAAAAAAATATGTTTTCTGAACTTCATTTCAAAATCACTTTGTATTGAGAAAGCCTGCTGGAACCCAATTCAGAACTGTTACAGGAGAATTCTGCTACCACCTTCTGGACAGAAATACTTAGCACTTATTTAACCAGCGTACACTGAGTTCATAATGCATTTGCTGTTTTTTCAGTTAGCACTCCTCACACATTACCGCCCCATTTTCTTTAATATGGAAACAGAAAATACACACAAAAAAGTTACACCTTCATTTTGCAAGTTTCTGCTAAAAAGAAAAAAAAAAAAAAAAGCAAAGCCTAAATATTTAATTTGAAAAAAAAAAAGTAAGGATTTTTAAATCTTTGGTTAGCAATTAAGATTTAAATTTATTAAAATTAAACTTGACATAAAACTCAGTGGTTTTTTTCCACTTCTTATCCCTCCCCAAAAAGCGTTGTGGTTCAATACAACTTATTTCATTTAGCTACCAATGAACAGAGAAATCCATTGTTTCTGTCACTGTAACAGTCACAAAAGGTGAAGTCCTGTAAAGTCTTTTGACACTTCTCCCATTGCACATGTGGTTTAGTGCCACTAACTTCACTGCACCAGAAACAAAGATGATCAGGATACTGGATGGCTGCTTTTACTTGAATACAATTCCCTGCAGTAAATTGAATGAAAAAAAGAGCATAACCAGATCACAGCCTCGTTAGCTGTGTTATGACCTTTTCTACTGTTGCCACAATTTGTTCTTAAAATTTCTGGAGTTACATAACAAATCAACACTTCCTTCTGCTCTTAAGTAGCTAACTATCCAGACTTCAGCTGAAGAAATGCCTGAAGCTGTATGACTAAAAGTTCAGAAA
Organism: Ceryle rudis; assembly: GCA_033439905.1. Taxonomy (NCBI): domain Eukaryota; kingdom Metazoa; phylum Chordata; class Aves; order Coraciiformes; family Cerylidae; genus Ceryle; species Ceryle rudis. The sequence goes on from JAAGNO010002180.1 coordinate 55,919, forward strand.
CATGATGATAAATAAAAAGAATTATGTATTTAAGTATTTTAAATAACCGTATTTTTAAAACAACATCTGATCTGCGGAACTGTCCAAGAAAGCACTTTGAATGAATGTGGCAACGATGACCAAGTGAGAATAATTACATCAATAAGGAATACAGAAGTAAAGGTCATCATTATTTTCCATAACTAATGCCAGGTCATTTCTTTTAATTCCCTGCTGTTGCTGAAACAGGTGGTCTGAATTCACCCAGATCATGCACAACAGCAGATTACTTGCATTAGCTCCCTCCATGATAAAAAAAGGAAAAAGCCAAGAGATAAGGCAAATGAAAGCTCAAACACTGTTTGATTGTTTCAAAAACATCCATTAAGTAAAAGTGAACATTACTACATTGTGACTTTTTAATATCCGATCTAAAGTTTGTTTTCATTCTTCTCCCAACACTATTAATGCAATCAACTTTATTTTCAATACCACTGGTCATGGCATTAGTGCACTGTTTGTACCTACATGAATTATCTGAGTATCTTCTCTCATCTAGGGAGCTGAATTTTCTAAATTTCATCATAGCATTTATGTTTAATTATTCACAGATTCTGTTGTATTTCATCGTTTCAGCTGCAGGAATGATGAAAAAGATCATTATAATAGATGCATCACTGCAAATTATTACAAAGTACCACTCTACAGAATGGTGGTACAGACTGCATCAAAGAGGTTTTACTCTCTGCAGCTAGGTCAAAGGCACTGAAAAATTTAAATGAGGAGGTATCAAGGTATTATTTGGACTTAACTCATATTCTGTTGAACTCAGTAATGAAATTTCCAGTCTCCTTATCAGGACCTGAAAGCAGACTTCTGAAAACTGATTAAAAATTATGTTTTCCAGATTTCAAAGGCCCATTGAGAATCCAGCCATAAGTGACTAAACCTCTCTCAAAATGAAATGCAGGCACCTAGGTGATGTAGATGACATCTTGGAAAATTCTGCCTTAAATGAATTCTTATGATCACACAGCAAGGCTATGCTAAAGCCAGATATCAAAGGCATGTGGTGAGCCTTAATGAAGCATCTACTCAAATTCAGGCTGTGTTTCAGCAGCAACCACTCAGGTGGATTATTACAAGTGGGTGCTCTTTAAACTCTCTTACCTCCTGGGACAAAAACTGGCATTAAAAAAATGTTGGCAACAGCAACTGAAGGGGGAAAAAAGTGTTCTCTTCTAAAAAGACAGTCATTCTACTTCTCCATGAGATGTGATGTTTTCAGATGTTCTGCCCGACATATCTGAGCATATTCAGTTGAACAGGACAGCTTCTTGCAATCTCTGCTAGCTTTTGACTTTCTTAGCTTTACAGGGATTTACATTTGTATTTTAAACCTCTGCTAAGCTTCCTAAAAAAAAAGGATTTGTTTAATTATTTCACATTTTGATATTTCCAGATCTGAAACAGAGCTACCTGCCTTGACTCTCTCTGTTTCCCACAGAATGTCTTTAGACTTCAAGGACTTCCTGTCTGTTCAAAGGAAGTAGAGGGAACCCAAAATGTTCTTTACCTCTGATGAGATGTCAAAGCATTCATGTGCAACCCACACAGCAGCCCTAGTCTAGAGCTAGAGCCCTGAAAATCTCCCCAGCCTCTGACAGTTTTATTCAAAACCAGTTTAGTTTGGGGTTGTTATTTTTTTTTTTTATTCTTTTCTGCAATCCTAGGATTAGCAATTTTGCGTGAACAACATCCTGGTTTGCAGACAGCAGGATGAAAGACTCCTCACCAAACAAAGTGGCAAGAAAATTGCCAGATTCTGCATTCTGAGAAGTGAACCAAAACATGCTGTTTCTTTACAGATTTGGGTTTTACGGTGCAACTCTACCATTTCAAATGCTTGGAAATTTGTGACCACCTCTTGCATAAATTCCATGAACTACAGCAAATGAGATGGCTTTTGACTGAGGAAATCCTTGTGCAGAATCTAGCTCTGTGCAAAAAGAAGGGATACAAACCCCTCTGCTATCAGCTAGAAAAGACATTTTGTCAGGACACATGCATTCAGTGTCCAAGAGTCTTGAAGGGTGAGCTGACATGCAATCTAGCAGCAAGAGCTGATGGAGGAAAATGTTACTAAAACACACCAGATCTGATAATGTATTTTCAAGCTTAGAGCACAACAAATAGATGCCACTTCTGCCCTGTCTAAAGCTGTCTGACAGCCTTGCAATCCATCTTTTACCATAATTCAGTCTCCCATTCTGCTCATTTCACCTACCTGTTTTATGCAAAGCAGCAAGTGCAGGTAGAATCTTCCTACTTGGTACAAAGAACCTTAAACTAAAATCTTCCATAACAAGTCCTTGAAGCATTGGAAATGTTGGGTTTAGGAACATGTTAGGAATAATACACTGCATAATATTTTGTGGAAGGCAGATGTAATGGATGAGAAAGCTTCATGTGATCCTGGTCATCTCAAGAGAGTAAGCAAATATTCTTCATGGGTTCTCAAGATAACAGGATGGGCAGTAGCTCTGCACTCTAAAAGGCAACACACATTCCTGCTTGTACTAGTTCAATCTGACCAACTAATGCTTTGGAGGAAGAAGGCAGCATTTAGAAAGAAAAGAAAATATTGTCACAATGAATGTGTTCCTGTGACACTTCAGTCTTCTGGTCCAGATTGTAGATCCTGAATCTCAAATTAAAAAGGATTTTCTCTAAGAAAATGAGATTGAACTCCTTCACCAGAAAAGAAGCTCATTTTCACTGTCTGATCATCTCATTTGACTCCCTGGATAACAAGACACAGGAACGTCCTGGAGCAATTCCTGCTTTCAGTGCTTAAAAGACTTGCTGGTTTACATATATGTTTACATATACATAAAACCAATAGATACAATACAGAATTGATCATACTTTTAAAGCTTGGAATGTGATGGAATAATAATAGTAATCCCATCAGTCATCATTACTTTTAAGAATAATGCATCTGATCCCTGGATTGCAGGTACTCATCTTCCCTTTCCAGACACTGATTTTTCTTACCCATTTCTGTTAGTGTCAGTGACCCAGTATCACAAAATTAGTTTTCCAGGGAATTATACAAACTATGATCAAATCTTAACTTTCTCTAGAATTACATAAAAATTCCCCTCGAGAACATTTCTGACATTTTGTAATCATCTATAATCAGAGAAACAAAACAACCAAAACAACCAAAAAACAACTGTGTTCTTACCATCACCAAAACTGGCACTGACAGATTATTTCCCACCAACTTTTTAAGTTTATCCAAATGCATACACACATAGAAGTACAGAGTAGCAGTACATTCTCCTGCATATATCTGCTCATTGTGGACCACTGCTTCCATATTTTTTAAGTGTAGAATTTCAGATTTGAGAAAATAGAGCACAATTAAATAGAAATTAAAAAAAAAAGAAAGTTACAAAAACACAAGTCTATTTCTCTATTTCTCAGATATCTCAGAACAGCAAATACAAGATCCAGTTGTTAAAGATATTATAAAAGTTTGTCTAACACTCTGGAAGACTTTGCAATTGGAAATAAAGGATAAAATTAATCAAAAATTATGTAAGTAGTTTTCGTAATGTTTTAAGTCCTAAGGATCCAGAACCCAGTGACCAACTACATGACAGTTATTAATTCCAAACCTCAGTTAAAAAGAGGTTTCTACACAAAATATACAGAAATAAATGAGCCTTAAAAGTCTGCTATACACCCAAGATGATTATTATCTCAATCTTTGAACAAGTTAGCCCGTACATTTTCAAAACTGGTTAAAAATCCCCTGCATCTTCCTATCAAGCATAGAAAATGCCTTTTTGAAGCTGTGTTGACTTCTGTGAGATGACTATTGTGTCCTGTGAATCTGCAGTGTTTTGTGCAGGCAGAATACATGTGATTTCAAAAGATCCACTTAATTACAAACCGCTATTTGCTTGTACTTTGCTCTGTGAAACAGGAAACTCACTCCATTTGACATCATGTACAAAGAAGATAGATACAGCTCAGTAGTCTTCAGAGAAGTGATTATGGGTGTGTTAAAATTAATAACAAATGGAGTTTTCAGATTAGTTTTTCATTTTCTTTCATGTGATACACTACAGGATTTTGAACTATGAAACAAATACATTTTTGATGCCTTTGTTTCTGGGAGATCTAAAGGCATAAGTCCGTATCAGTGAGGTGGTAATAAGGTGTTGAAGAGCACCACATGATACTTTTTGGAACTATATAGAGTTAAAATTTTATTTTTCTCCCCACAGTTTTTCCCTCTGAATGTTTGAATGAAACTCCATTACTAATGTCATAGAAATGCCACTGTTTAATCCAGCAATACCATGCTGGTAAAATAATGCTTCAATTTTTATACAAATATTCTCAAAACAGAAATTGATGCTGCCTCTGCAGAAACACAACTTGTTTGCATTTCACAAAGCCAAAAAAACTTGGCTCCTTCTAAAACAGAAGTATGCTTGCTCAGGATGGCAGAAATGCAAACACAGTCACAGGAATAGCACAAAACTTATTTTGTGGACATAAATCAGACTTTTATTTGGTACTTTCACTGGCAGCGAGTAAGGTGAATTTAGTGTTTTAAGAACAATTCTGGGCCCTACAATAACAATGCAAATATACCTGCTTTAATTATACAACATTTCCATCAGGTTGTCTTATAAAATAAGGTATCCAACAAACAGAAACAACTTAAATGCTTTCTATATGAACAGAGAAGCATAAAACTTAAATTATATTCTTACTTCTCCCCTTTCTTTCCAAGCTGTTATCACATGTATTTACACATTAAAATGCTCCTAGCAAATAGCAAAAGAATGGGTTTTTTCTGCTTGAAACCAAGTAGCTTATCCTCCCAGTCTTATGACAGGTCTCAGCAGGAGCTTCAGATTAGAAGCAAGCACTTGTTATTGGATGGCTAAAGCAAATATGTGCATCTTTCTGTAAAATGCACATATATAAGATAATGAAGCAAGTGGTACATATATAAACTTAAAAATTTGCAAAAGTTTAGGACTACACTGAAAGCAGTCTTCCAATTATCTTTTTCCATCCTTAAAATCCCTTTAAAAAATTATTTGAATGGATCACTGTCATGGCTTAGTGTCAGGGCAGCCTGGTAGACCTATAACAGACACTCTCTGTTAACCCCCCCTCCCTCCTGAAAGGACGTGAGAATAAGGAAGCGAGACTTACTGGTTAGAAAAGGAAACTAGAGCAGCTTTAATGAAAATGATTATAATAATAAATGGAATATATACAAATATATATTAAAACAAGAACCAAAACCAACCCCCCCAATGGTAACTACATCACCACCGATGCTGTGGAGCAGGCACCGGGTGGTCCCAGACTGGGCCGCGCAGCAGACAGGAGCTGTGTTCAGGAGCTGGATTCTGGTACCGGATTCAGGAACACAAAGATCAGGATTAAAGGCAGAACAGACAGAGTCTGTTGATGCCAGTCATTGAACAAGTGAGAAAGAAGCCAAAAAAAGACCTGAGCCGAGCAGGCTTGACCCTACTGATCACTCATATTTATAACAATTATGACATATACAGGATGGACTCCCTTGTTGGTCAGTTTAGGGTCACCTATCCTGGCTGCTCCTCCCTGCAGTTGCAGCCTTTTACCTTCTGCACCCCCCTAACGTGGTACACAGGATCCAGCAGTGGCCTTGGTCTGCACACCAATCCTTGGTAGTAACTCTAAACATGGGGTGCTACCACTGCCAGCAGCAGACACTGTCTGTGAAAACAGGCTGCTAACTTCAGACAGTGCAGTTAGAACTGAGCAGGGAAGTAGAATCACTGAACAGAACTGGTTCTGGTCTCACTCAAACGAGGACACGTTCATCTACTCATTCTACGCAGAAGTGCTTCAGGATTTGTCATATGCCATAAAATACCTAGGCATTTCTACTTGAAAAATTGTGCCACAGATGTTTAATTAAAAGAAATCAATTTGTATTTGCCTGCAGAAATGTAGATACCTATAATTAGGGCATACAACCTATTATAATAAATCAAAGAAGTTGGCATACTATAGAAGACACTTAAATTGGTCAGGTGACAGGAGCATTCCTAGTAACTTTCAGAGAACCGAGAGAACAATAACAAAAAAATCATAGTACTTTCTTATCTTTTGTATTCTAATGTAGCATCTTTGTTTCTGGACCAATGACACAAGCCTTTCATATAAGCACAAAAGTAATTTTTTTAATTAAACTCCTCTCATAGACTTTGGGACATAAGCATTGTTTCCTAATGATAGTCTTATTATATAGCCAAATATTTTCTGACTTAGAGAACCGACATTCTCAAAGAAAAAAAAAAAAAAAAAAAGGTTAGAAACCCGTCAGAAGCTAGGCATTCCGGCCTCCCCTCCGCAGCCCAGCCCCGGTGACGGGGCGAAGTGCCCGCCGGTTCCTGCTGGCCCCAAGCCTCAGAAGTCCAAGGCCACTTCCAGCGCCAAGCAAGCTGTGTCCGGCCTTCCTCCGCAACCCGCAAGCCCAGCCACCGGACGGGCCGTGAGGAGGACGCCCCGGCGCCGGACAGCCCTAGGGACAGCGAAGCACCGCGGGAGCCAACAGCAACCCGCCTCCTGCTGCTGCAGCTGAAGCGTTTTCCAGAATGTTTGAGCCCAGCACCAGCCTTGCCGAGAGCGGCGAGGCCACAAGAGTCACCCGGGGACAGTACCACTCCTCCACCACCCGCCTCACTGCGCATGCGCCCCGCGACGCGACCTCTTCCCCACCGCCTCTCGCCGTGCGCATGCGCCCCGTGGCGTCCGTCGACTCGGCGCATTTCTCTCCTTCTTCCTCCTCTGGCAGTGGCTGCTGTGCAGGGTAGCAGCGTTTGCGCAGCCGCAGCTGCCTGCCTCCTCTCACCCTTCCCTGAAGCTTCGTGAAGATTCCGGAAGGCTCCGGGTGGCTCCTTCCGCTGAGGTAGCTGGTCCGCACCTCCCCTGTCATCCCTGCCCGGCTTCCGGCTGCTGCCTCCTGCTCCGACGAGCTTTTCTCTCCCTGAGCGGCGGGGCAGGAAGGGCCTCCGGCCGCTCTTCCGCCATGTCGTTGCTCTGCTACAACCGGGGCTGCGGCCAGCGCTTCGATCCCGAAAC
>JAAGNO010002182.1:0-31032 GCA_033439905.1 Ceryle rudis
AACTGTTATTGTGGTAACTTTGTTTTTGGAAACATCAAAAGAAACACTTTATTTTTAGGAGTAAAATTTTGTTTTTTGGTTTGGTGTTTGTTTTTTTTTTTTTTTTTTTTTTTTTTTTGGGAGGGTGTTATTATCTTTATAGTTATTTTTATTTTTTTCTTCTTTTGAGGAAACTGGAAGAAGGTGCAACGTGAAAGTTCATAGCACCACAGACCATAGCAAAAAATGTGTTGTGTAACCTACAGTCAATTTGTAAATGAGACTCCCAATGTCTTACTTTAAAATAATGTGAATGGTTGTGCTTACCAGCTCGTCACTTTTTTTTTCCTAAGTTATACCACCAGATGGCAGTCTAACATAAACTTTTGATCACTCGTGAAAGATACTCTGAGCTACTGTCCTTTTTTCATTTTGAATTTAGTGTTGAAGTTGCTGGGAAAGTCACTGTGTTATGTCTTACAAGCAGTTCTGATACTGTACTATAGATTCTGTAACGCTATTATACATTGTTCTTTTTGTATTCATAAAGAATTGCCTCAAAGATTGCCTCAAGTTTTTAAAAACAAATTGAAACTTTGTGCTATGCAATAAAGCATTGACATAGGATATGTGTAAAGCCCCAACAGAAGTAATTTTTTAAAGGTAGGAAAAAATATAGATGAAGTTTGGAAATATGTGTAAATTATTAAAACCGTTCTCTTATCATTCAAACTAGTAATCTTCTGATGAAGATTTTCTTCAACTTGATTAATATCCAACATTTTCCACTGTAAATTGTAATTTAATTCCTCTAGAATAAGTTAAAAACACTCCAACAACAACGAGGAAAAAAACAAACAAAAACACCCCTACCACAAACAAACCAAACATAAAAAACCCAAACCAACAAACAAAAACCATACCCAACCAAACAAGAAACCCAAAACAAGCTAAAACTTGTTAAATGCATACTCACAGAAGTAATTTCAATGGAATGTTAACTCGTACTTAGTGTCTAGTGTTTGTGAACAGTAGCTGATTGCCTTAATGCATGGGATGAAAATAGATGACAAAACATATTTGAATACTTTTGTGATATTTTTGTAAAGGAAACAATCTGATTCTTTTAACAACTTTGTGAAAACTGTGTTTATACATGCTACCTAAGTGGAGCATAAAGAATGCAGAGACTGGGTCTTTTTAGCAGCACCTAAATTTTAGCACTTTTTATCAGTGGAGACTATTATTTTGACTCCCCACCCAACAAAATACTTGTGTAACTGATATTACAAGTGCTTTTGAAAATGCCAGCATACTTACTATTAGAGGTTTTGTAACTATCTTCTGCTAGATATTTGATCTGTCTGTGATTGGTGGTGTAAAACAATCTTCAGAAAGGTAAAATACACACAAGAGAAAGTGGTTTAGATTCAGACATTCTTTTGTTACAGCGGGGTGACTGTTCAGTTCCTTTTGTAAAATTGATGTTACTACTTTATAGCCAGGCTACCGCCACTATTAAAAATTCTGAGTTATTGTTTGATGGCAGCAGCAGTGAGGCCTGCCAAAAGCTAACCTAGAATCAAGAACTCATGTGAAGAGTCAGTCTGCCTGGATCCCTTAGTAAGAGGGATGAGCTTATGTTGGAGAATAAGCAGGCAGCACATTTGTGCTGAAAATAGAAAGGAAGTTTTCCTTCTATTTGTGTTGAAGATGAGTTCTTCTGATAGCTTTAAAATACTGTATATTCTGTCTGGAATGTATTCAGCATCAGAACTGATAAATTTATTGGTGTGAATAGGATATTATAAAATACACAGTGACTGCAGTTCAGATTGTTTGACCTGTGTGGCTTTCACAGTGTGATGCTGCAGCTTACAGTCATCCCCAGTAAAGCAGAATCACTATATATATACACATTGTGTGTGATATGTGATCATTTTATATTGATTTACTGCAGTGACTTGATGTGATTTTCTTTAAATTGATAGAATGCTCCAATATAGGAGGAAAACACATGAAAAGTTACCTTTTTTTTTTTTTTTCCTTTTTTCCTGTTTCTATTTGATTCAGATTGATTCATTTCAGCTCTGCATGTTCAGAACTTAATATCTGGAAATGTTACTGTAGTAACTGAAAGAAAACTTGACCAACAGATGTACTGCATGATGTTGATTTCTATTTGTGAAGGAAGTAGAGTGCTTGTATTTTTGAGTCTTATGACTTGTACTTATTTTCTTAGTTTTTTAGGTATTTCATGTTTATAATCTTTAAATGTAAAGTAGTATGCTTGAAAGGTTGGATCATATATGACATTAAAGACAAGATGTCCTTACATGTGTAGATTTTTGCCATGCAATAACTGTATCAAATCCATTCTAAATATAAATGTCTGGAGAAGCATGTATTATCAGAATGCCTCTGTTTTTCAATAAAAACACTGAAAGGCATGCTTTGACTTTAGGCAAGTTTTCCCCATTCCTGGGGAAATTTTTCTGGAATAACTCATAAGGAAGATCTGTTAAGTTTTGTTCTTTGTAAGTTCTGTTCTTTGAGGAAAAAGATAAAACATTCATTCAAAGATGACTGGAGTAAAAAAAAAAACCCCAAACAAATAAAACCACCACCACCAAACAAACAAACAAATAACAACCCCAAAAAACCCAAACCCCACAAAACTGGATGTTCAGAATATCAACTAAATCAGCTTTCAGGCACTTCAGAGAAATATTTTTCTGCCACATTGTTTTTGTCTTGCACAAAGCTATCTCTTTCTTGCTCACAGCAACCAACAAAAACTATGGAATGGGGGAAGGGGAGTGGACATACTGTCAGGGCCAGACACTACAACTACGTCAGCTACAGGCTTCTGGGTTGCTTTTGGCCTGAAATTGCCTTTTGCTGACTAATGGGATTATGATTATTTTTGGACAGGGTTTCTCAGGGTATTAAGAGGGAGTGAAACAAAGCATTTTTCAAAGCATTTTGCCCTTCAAGGAGAGAAAATACTGATGTTTCATTGGCTTGTGTCTGTGCTTCCTTTAATTAGTGAAAAATCAGAACACTGTTATTTTTTTGGGGGAGGGGGTGGGGAGGAAGGGCAGTGTGCCTTCAGTTCCATGTCCAGGAGACAGTTGTCTATAAATGTGGACATAGAGAATCGAGTTTGTTTTCACTGGGCTACATTTGTCCTTGTGACCCCCCCCCCCAAATTATTCTTCCCTTACCCTCATACCTACTTTTCTTGTTTGTAAAGCAAAAAGATGCTTTTACTACTAGAAAGATTGTATAAAAATGGTATTCTGAGAGGGTATGTATCAGTGTAAATATGGACAACAGAAAGTTTGGGTAATGCTTTTTGGGGGTGGGATATGTGGCTAGGCTGTGGTTGCAACCTTACTGCAAAATGCAAGATCATAGAGTGAATTGGCTGGCTAGAGCCTTCTCAGCGCTCCTTTCTGTTTCTTTGTGTCCTTTCTCTTGCCTCCCTTCACTGAAGTAAATTTTGTTTTGGAGTTTATCGATTTTTTTTCCTTGCTCATTTGCTAATATTGAAATATTAACTAGCAATTTTCATTAATTACTTTTTTTTATTATTTAACTGGAAGTGAAAGTTATTTTAAGTTTTATTTTAACATAACTGTGGCTTATAGGTTTTGAAGTACATTTATACCATCTTCTATACATATTTAGGTGTGGTTCTGAAAACATACAAATAAAAACCTCACAGATATATGTCTAAAAAAAACATTTAAAAGACTAGAACAAATCACTACACATAGCAGGTTCAGATCATTAAGTCATAGTGGAAATCATATTTCCATCTGTTTATGCAGAGAAGCAAGAAATGGAAGTTATTGTAATCAAGCTGAAAATATTTGCTGTCAAAATCAACTTGTCCTGTGATCATCTGATTTACATCCTTCTGCTGCACAAATCAGTGGGTTCAGAGTTGCCAAATTTGATACATTTCAGTGCAAGGCTGGGTACTCTGGTCTGTGAAAATGGAATTGCAAGCTCTGCTTTCATTAACACTTCACGATTATTGCCGTTTTGACCAGACAGTAGCTGGGGGGGGTGTGGGGGGAAATCAACACCTAGTGATGCATGTAACGCTTCCTGCAGTACCTTAGCAGTAGGGCTTTTGCCTCTAGGGTAGAGAGAGAAAAGGAAGAGAATTGCTTGCTATGAGCTGGAAAAGCAGCGCAGTTGGCTCTGGCAGTGAGGGGGTTGACTGACAGTCTGCAGTGCAGTGGAGTTAGCTGAGCTCCCTATATGGCTGTGGATTAGCTATATGCTAATACTGATAGGAGAAGAGGAGCTGTACCGAGCGCAGTGAGCTGGCGGTGGACGCGATCCGAGTCTCAGCAGAGCTGACTCCTCAAGAGCCATGGCTGAGGGGGGTGAAGGAGGGGAAGATGAAATACAGTTCCTACGAACTGTAAGTATCTGCTTTTTATAGGTCATGTGGTACATGATTTTATTTCTCATGTCTAATTCCTTTTCTGTTATATTAAAGTGTTATTTCTGCGTTGGGCTTTGCCAAATGGGGAATTGATCTAGTCAGTGGGAAAAAAAAAATAAAGCAAGAATATGAGCTTTAATAGCATCAGGCAGTCTCAGTGTGTTCTTCCTTGAATCTGCTCAATAGCCAGTTTGGTATAAGGAGACCTATTTCCTCTGTAATCCCCTGTGTTTGAAACGTCCTCGTCAACTTTGTGCTTGGGTTTCTAAATGTAGCATGCCAAATATCTGACCTCTGAAACTTCTGTCTAGGTTAGATTTCACTGACATTAACAGAAGCTTTGCAAATAGGAGAGCCTTAAAATGATGAATAAACCAAGCAAGCCCTTGATGACCTCTTCTGATAAACACGCACACAGAAGCACACTTGTGTGTAGGGAATACCAACGGATATTGAAGTCAGAGCTCTGCAAATATTTGGGGTCTTTTCTCTGCTTAAAAGAAGCTTATTTTAAAAGGAATAAGGATTTCTTTGGGAAGGGGTGTTAATTAGTGAAATAGCCTCCACGTGGTGTAATATTCTATAAAGAGCCCTCACACCATTCTTTCCTAAAGCTTTACGCAAATCTTACTAGATTCGACAACTAATTCGGACTTTTAAGCAAGTAGTGGAATTAATTTTGGGGAAGCGGATAATATCCTTTTGATGTATTATCTTGTATGTGTCATTATTTTTAATCTGCATGACTAAGAGTGTGTTGTTGTGTAACTAGCATGAAACAACTGCCATTGATATGTGTATTCTCTTGTCTTTCCATACTGTCTTGTCTTTGCATTTATCACAAATAATGTTCCAGAAACAGTCTCCTCTAGAGTTGATACAACTTTAAAGGACGAGCCTCTAAAATAAAACATGTTAAGTGCCCAATGTAGTAAATTTCAAGGCTGATTTCTGGGAGACTGGGAATTAAAGGTTGGAGAGTGCTGATGGCTTTTGCTGCTTATGTAAATTGTTTAGGTGTGATGAAGAGTCATTAGCACTTTTAAGCTTGGGAGAATTTCATAGGGGGAGGGAAATGGATAATCATAATTAAGTATCCCTTCCCTCCACTTTTTAGAGGTTTTTATGTTACTTAGTTTATCCGATTACTCAGGTTTTAGGAGAAGGTGCTTTTATCTGAAGCAGCTTTGACTGAATGTCTTTCATCCCTTCACTTTCTGAGGTGTTGCCTTGATTGAACAGTCTTCATCAGTGATGAAGTGAGAATCTTTACCTATTCACAGATAGCCTGTGTGTGCTACTTGAGATGGCAATTTCTGCTGCTGTGACCTATTCTCATGCTGGTAGAACTCTACTGCACTTCTTTCCAACGGGTAAAAGAAAGTGCTAAATAGAGGTGTCGGCCAAAACCAGAAACAGCAAAATAAGGCTGTGCAGAAGTATTCCTTCCACTTAGTGTTAGGAAATCTTTGACAGGAAAGAAAATGGGCTAGATTTTTGTTTTGTAAGCCTCAGCCTCCCCTTGCTGTGAACAGTCATATCAGTTACCGCTGTCTCCTCTCCATTATAACTTCATTCACCTTCATGAAGAAGGGATCAATTGTTGTTTTGCAATATACTGAGAAAGGAACCACTTATTAGGTACTGAGTGCTACAGTGATGTAAGCCTTCAGTATTTATTACTTATAGCTTTTATTGTTGCCTAAACACTGTACGTACAAAAATGAAGAGCAGTAGCCTTTTTAGAGCTCTTCCAGTGAAATTGTTGACCAGTCAGGATCTTCTCCAAATCAAAATGCGAATTTGGAAATTTGGAAATCCAAATCTGTGAATTTGGATTGCTAGTGAATGTTTTCCGGGCTTGTGTAGCTAAATCTTCCTTTGAACTTGTTAATCTCGGTATTCTTATTTTCAAGTCTGTAGAAAAAGCGGTCTGAGATATTTTAGGCTCAGAGGTAACTCTTTCCAGGGGGGAGATATAAAATGAGATCTCTTTTGACCCAAAAATATAATATCCTTTTTTTTTTTTTTTTGAAAGAGCAAGACTTATTTTTAAGTCTAGTAAAATGAATTTTTACTTCCTTAAAGGAAACTTTCCCATTGCCCCTCACTTTTTTTGTTGGTTTTGAGGTTTTATTTTTTTCTTGATCTACATTATTTTATAGTTTTATGCATCCTTCTTAGGCTCCCTGCTGATATAGAAGGGCTAGAAACTCAGTAATGAATAAAAAAAAAGGTACCTGTATTTGTTTCTAGGGAGCAGCAAACTTCTGGACATATTTATAAACTTTGATGGAAAGCTTTTCATTTATGACTTTCTGTTCCAAGACATTCCTAGTATTTGGTTATTTTGGCAGCAGTAGGAATGCCAAAGACCTTATGAACAAATTCAAGAGAGGAGAGGATAAAAGCACTTTATTTGTCAACGTTGTTGTAGTAATAGTGTATCTTTTGTACTGGTTTCATTTCAGTTCTTGTGTGAAGTCTTTATGTGCAATCATAGCATTTAAAGAAAGGTGTTACAGTGTAATTTGCATTCTTATTTTTTCCATGTTTTTCAAGTTCAGTGTGAATATAAATATATAAATGCACACTTTTTTTTTTTTTTTAACACTGCTACCCTGCTGCTGCATCTGTGTTATGAAATCTTTGATGTTTTGTATCTATAATAATGCTTGGAACTGTTTCTGCAGTTTTTTCCTAGTTGATGGCTTTCAACTGGATTTGACTGGATATTCAGTGTTTGTGTACCTGCTTGTGTGTTGTGTATGTAAGGAAGAAGCACTTGTTATATGGGCATAATAAGCAATACTGCTATCTCTTAGTTTTCTGCCCTGGTAGTGTTTGTTCTTTAGGTGACTTCCCCCCTATCATTTGTTGCCCCTTCCTAAGATACAAGTATATGAGAAATTATTGAAGGTGACATTAGGTGAGAACACATGTCTTAGCTAACCTGTGCTGTTTTGAGATACCATGCTGAAGGGATTTAAAGAGACCGCTGTTGCCCTTGGCAATGTGGATGAGCCTTTCCTAGCTACCGGGACTTTACTGCTGTGACAAACTGACAAAGTCCTCTCCTCTCTGGAAATTATTCCCAAATTCTCTGTCATTCCCACTTCTGCCAAATTACTCAAATATGAGGTAATGGTTTGGAGCAGAGAGCTTTTGTCGTTCTCCATCAGATATACCTACATAAGCACTTGCTAACAGAGAGCTTGATTGGAGAGGGAGGGGAAAAAAAGTCACACCCCTCCCAAAACAGTTTAAATGTAATGAAGCATGTCAAAGTTGTTTGCCATCTTAGAGTCCAAATCATAGCAATAGCTTCAGTTAAATGCATTGCTTTGTTATTTTTCCTGAAATTTGTCATATGAATGCAGTGTGTTTCCACTTCTCTCCCTTTTTTTTTTTTTTTTTTTTTTGACATGGCTCATAACGCATTAGCCAAGGAAGTTTTGCCTTGTTTTCCTTGGATCTGAATAGACTGTGTGTTGGTGTGTATTAGTGTGTGTATGCCTTTGTGCGTGTGTCTGTGTGTGCGTGACTCTTTCCCCAAATGGTTACAAATTCTTCATTTATCTGAGTGACAAAGGCCTTAACAATTGACATTTGCTCATTTGACAGATTGTCTCTATGACCTAATTTTCTGTTGTAGATTGAGTGTAGTTATCTGTTATACTTGAATATCAAAGTAATATTATTAAAAGATCTAGAATAGAATGTTTGGATTTGGTGTTTTTTTCAAGATCTATTCCATGTATGTAGGATTACACAATAAATTTCCAGGGCTTTTTTGGGTATGTTTTTGATCATTTGTGTATTAAATGGCTGCTTATAATCAAGACAATTGGGTGACTCATGCACATTTATTAGTGGATACACTTTCTTATCTATATTGCTTGAAAATGATCTCTTCTACTCTTCAGATGTGACAGATAAAATGGGAAGTTATCTCAGTTTTACAATATGAACTGTGAGGTATAGCATGAGTTAATTTATTTTTTAATAATTTTCACTGTTGCAAAATATAAAATTGATTATGTCATGCTTTTTAAAAAAAAATATTTTAGGAGTTGTACTAAAGCACTTTAATTTACCCAGGACTAGTGTAGCATAAAACCAGTTCTTTTACATGTTGTTTTATTAAATCTGTGTCCCTAGTGGTGTATCCTGAGTGACATAACAAAGAATGTTTGAAGTGAAAACATTAAAATAATTAGTCCTTAATAGTCCAACTTAATATCTGATAGTTATGCTACTAACTGTGTGCAGATATTCTCTAGAACAGATCTCTGTGGCTTGATTCAGTAAAATACAAAAATCTGCTATATGAAGCTCACCAGATAAGTACTTTCAACCAAATATGTTGGACAAATGTCAGACAATAATGGAAGATATTTCTAGGGAGAAGCTTTTAGCAGTGGTTAATTCGAAACTGAAAAATACGGAAATGTGCAAGTTGTGTATGACATTACATAAAAGCAATATAGAAATTTATGTATAGTAAAAGTCTCAAAAGCTAAGGAATGCCTTAAGATCAAATCATTGGCATTTTCCTGAGGCCCCTTTTAAGGGAGCTGGTGCAGATTCTGTGTGTGTCTTGAACAGCTGAGTGTGTTCTGTGGTATTGTTCTCAAATTTATAAGGACATTTTGTATGTTGTCACTGAAATGTACTGCAACTCATGATAAAGTAGCTGTCCATTACCGAGTCAATTCTTTTTAGGAAAAGGGTAAAAAGAAAGAAGAAGAATATAATATTATTCTGATACATACTTTGAGAACCTGTGTGTATTAGGAGCTTAAGTGATTTTTGAATTGTTTACGTATCTGTGAATGTATCTCTGCATTAAATCTCCCACTTCTGACCCTATTGCCACAATTTAAAACAATTACATAGCAGTCCGTATTTCTAAGTGTTCTAAGAAGAATACAAATTTTACATCAAATAAAACAAACAAAACCTTTACCATATCTCTCCTACACCATTTAAAACCAAAGTACTTCAAATAGATTTCTTTTTTTCTTCTTAAACTTCAGGCTATCACCAGTATGGCTAGTTGCAATCACTCTTCCTGCCTTCTTATCCTTCAGTTTCTACCATGGAAAACATTGTTAATTTTATGAGTATGTCCTGCCTCAGGTTTCTCAGAATTTGTAACATCCTTGTTTGTAAATAATGTTTCCTCTGTGTATTTTTTGCCCATTGAATGACCTCTTTTACTCCATACGTGTGCTCTCAACTTTGTGAATAGGTTTGCCCAGTTTGTCACTAAATGCAAACCAGATAGCTTATGCTTATTCTTTGCTTAGGATTATTTTGTCATTGAAGGTGTGGGTAATACTATAAGACAGATTTACAATATGACAAGTTTTCCAGTGCGTTATATGCTGCAGTATGCTATGAGTGCTTATTTTTATGTTGGAAAGTTGAGGTCTTCTGTAATTAATTGTAACTGCTTTTCAAGGCAGAATTTTAACCAAATGCTCTACAATACTGTAAACACAACAGTCATGCCTCCAGACTGTATAATGTTTCTGGTTTTTGGCTCTGGACACACCGGAGTGGTGGCTTGACACCTGCATTAGAGTTACACAATTAATTTGTAAAAATTTATCTTTTGTGGTGAAATAATTTCATTTAGTGCCTATTTCAGGCTCCTGGTAAAGAGTAGTGCCTTGGGAAATCTGCAGCATGTTTAGATGAAAAGGGAAACAAGTAATTTTTTGTGTTTAATATAATGAACGTCATTGGAAGATTATTTAATGGTTGGAATTTTGTAGCTGCTGTAGAGGAAAAGAGGGGTAAGTTATATAGCCACAACTGCAGTATAATTTCATGGAACTTCATGTGATTTGTCTTGATATACTTTGGTCTTTGTTATTTTCTGAGTTAAGATCTTGAGGTCTGTTTGTAGCTTGTGGTACAAATACAGAATGAGTGTAATATTTATGCCACCAAAAGCTTGCAATTAAAATAAGAATAAAGATAACAGAGGAAGGCAAAAAGCAAATATAAAGGCAGTGAAAGGATATCCAGCATGTTGTTAGGTGTTAATTTTTACATTCTAGTTACAGAAGCAATTACAAAGATGATGTCATGACGGGGGTGGGGGGGTGGAAAGCCTGTAGCAAATATTCTGGGAATAATGGATTTGCTAGGTGATAGTGTATTAAAAGACTATATTAGATAAAGTGGGGCAGAAAGGATAAATGTCAGATAGTTCTTGCAGATGCGACAGGTGGACAGTAAATACTTGCATCGTGGTTAGTCAGAGGTGAAGTCTGATGTGTCTCATCAGACTGAAGGTAGCTGAGTTAGGGACATGCTTCTGAAGGTCCTGCTGTTACAAGATGCTGTTGGAGATGGTACATTGTTTGCTCTGTTTCCCTGATGCCTTCCTTACATTTTGTTTATCATGGTTCTATAGAATAGGCTGTAAACCTAGTTTTGCCCACAAGGATGTAGAGCACTAATGTTCAGGCATGTGTTGTACAACGTATTGATAATGATAGTACTTGTATGCATACATGTCATATGATATATACATGGGATACATGTAAATATATGTAATGAGTTGCATTTTTGCAAGTTGCTTCATATTGCCTCAGTCTACACCAGTTAAAAACAAAGCAACATTGCACTACATGAACTAACATCATGCTTTACCACTGTTTCTTTCTACAGCCTGAAGAAATTGCTATTTCAAAAGAAATCAGTGCATGTATTACAATATTATAAATACAGTGTATTGTTACAAAATAATTGCAAGATTGAATGTAGTCATGATTGACTTAATTCTTAGGATAGATATAACTAACTTTTTGTCTTTTTTTTCTTAATATCTGTGTCAATGCAGGTCTGCTTAAATAACATAAATTTTGTTATAATTATGCAAAACTCTTATGCAAAAATATCACCTTATATTGTTAGTGAGTTAAAAGCCTTTATGGCAGCATTTATGACCATGGAATAATCCTAATTTAATACTCCAAGCATACATTTTCCTATTTCCCCCTAGCCCCACTGGTGGCTGTTATGGGGGTTTGTCTTCTCATCAAACTCTGCTTTTTGGTGTCTGAGAGGGGATTAATATCTTTAGTAATAAACAGTGAATTTTCTAGTGGTGTTTCCATATCTTTATAGAATGCAGCAAGTGGGTTGCTTGATCTCTCTGCCTTTTTTTCTAATCCCTTGCCATGATAACTGGGTATGATTCACGTTGAAATCCAGCTCTGAATATTGTGCCTTTCTTAGTTCCCATGGCAGTGCTGTGACCACACAGCCAAATGCTGCCAGGTGCATTAGATACAGATTCCCAATATTACAATGTAGTTGTGGGCAGAGAGAAGAAAAATAATTTTGGCATGCAGTTATTTAGAATACATTGAAATAAATTACAGAACACTAATTTAAAGTCATGTATTTCTTGACTTAAATCATGAAACAAATATTTTTCCACATGGCATGTAATAGCAGCACAGATATATAATAAGCACAGACCTCTATAGACAGTAAAATGATCATCTCGATTTAAGAAAACAACATAAACTCACTTTAAGGTGCAGAAAAAAAGCATGAGACATTAAGATATGCCTGAATGAATATTTTGGTTTATTTGCTCAATGTAGAAATTTTAAGTTTAACATTCTGTATTTAATGTCACTAAAAAATCACCAGACCAGTATTTGGCTATGATTTAGTATGATGTAGTGGGTTTGGTGCTGGAAGATTTAAAATTGTGTACCAGATGTTACCTCAAAAGAATGTGTGTTGTTCTAATTGTAGAAGACATTTCCCCCTTAAGTATTTATTTTGCTTGAGTAACTTTTGGAAACCTGTTTTCTGAAAATTAGAGTAATATTCTACAGCACAACTGGCAAATATGTGACAAACTCACAGTCTGTCTAAAGTAGTGCAAGGTTTGGATATGCATATGAATTATAAAAACCTACAGGTAAACTGATTTATTTTTTCTTTCCTCTCTTAGATCTGCTTTTGGTAGGGTCTTACTTTCAGTATGATGCACACATACATGTTTTTGCTCACCTGCTCTCAGTCTACTCTCAGTCTTAACAAATGTGGTTCAGCTGTAAATAAGAGCTGATGGCCAGTCTGTTGATAAGGTAACCTCTCTTTTCCAATTCCATCTTCTGGCATATCGTGTCTATGGGGAGGAGTGGCAGCTTCTGCCAGTAGAAGCAACAGCAGAGACAACAGGAACATAAGGTGAAAGATTCAGTAGTAACATCAGGTTTGATCCTTCTACTGGGCTTATATCCAAGTAAGCAAGTGCTAGTTCCTCAGTATGGCGAGTAATCAGCACATGTCTGAACTGTTTTTAGTCCACAGCAAACATCTCTGTCAATCTTTATCATTTCAGCTACTTCAGCATTCAACCCATTTCTCCAATACCTTCTACCAGAAAACCAACTTAATTTCCCTTGACCCAATTGCAACATCTTGAATTCTCTCCAATAGCAATATAATGCAAAAGACCTGCAACTTAAATAAAATCCTTTACAAATTACTTGCATAAACAATAGAGTTTCAACTTGGAGACTTGAAACAGCTGTTTAGCAGCAGATGCAGAACTTATTTAAAACACTGAAGTTTTAATATGCTTTCAAATCACATTAGCAGCACCATGTGCAAATGGTAGTACACAGATCATCAGGCTTAGAATACGTACTAAAATGCCTCAGATAATCCACTGAAATGCTTAAGGCCAAATGAATTCCATCTCCCAAGACTCCATCTGAAGTTTTTTGGCTGCACTGATTCATCATTTCTGTATATGAACAATGCCCAAAAGACCTATATGCCTGGTACATAATAAAGGTACTTAATGTCAGTAGCCTGTAGAATTCAGAAGCTGTTTGATAATGTATAGAAATACTGATACAGTCAGTGCACAGTTAGTTAACATTTTGATTTAAAAAAAAATAAAATAAGATTAACATTCCCTCATCTACAACTGTCAGTGTTATACTCCAAACTAGTACCATAGTCTTCTAAAATGTATATACTTTTCTGTTGCACTTTCCAAAAGTTCAAAATAATAGACTTTATAGTTCTGATGTAGCCAGAGCCAGGAAAGGTAGGCTGTAGAATTTGGAAGACCTCAATTGTGTATGTTCTGCCTGCATTTGTTGTTACCAGGTAACCTTTTAATGAAGAATATTCAGAGGACAAAAGATTATTTGCTGCGTACACATTGACTACCACAGAAAAAAGTGCTAACAGGGATTAATAAAATTTGATCAGTCACTATCTGTGGGAACTAAGTAATGATTGTATTAATGATGTATGCCAAATCTTAGTTTAGAAATTTGCAATTTTTCCTTTATTTCTGGAAATAGCTATAATTAACGTGGTGTAGGTGAAGTTAAAAAGGTGACTAGCACTTTTGATGGCTGAATCACTGAGGCGTTTCAGCTGGGATCTTAGATGTGTGGGGTTTTTTTTGTTGTTGTTGTTTTTGTTTTGTTTTTTAACACTAACAAAAAATGTGAGATCAAAGCTTCCAGAAATGTCAAGAGCTTTCTCTGCTTACTATACTGGATCTTAGGTGACTGTCTGAGGTATATTAAATCTGTCAATTTAAATTTATCTTTAATGCAAATCTATCCCATGAGTGGGTAAAATAATTGTGTGCATGATGCTGAGTAGAACCTCAATGCTGACACTTAAAAACTTGATTCTAACAGATAGGTATTCTCACTGAAATCTGTGAGCATTGGTGATTATTACAAAAAGTTTTAATGAAGCCTCATTAAACTGAAATCTACCCATTTTTGTGAACCGTCTGCCATTACAACCTTTTAAAGACATTCTGACAATATACATTTCTTCCATCAATCACTGGGGGTCGTTTCCTTTAGGTGTTTGGTTTTATTAATTATTTATTTATGATGTGTATTGTGGTTTTACTCAAGATATCTGTAAACTTTTAAAAATTGCTTTCAGAAAACAGAAAGAAGATAAAATTCGGGTTCTTGTACTGATCCAAAATCTTTCCCTCTGTACAATAAAGTGACATGGCATCTCCTATTAAGTATGCAGTATGGTATGTTCATGTGATTGTGAAAGCTAAGAGCAGCATATAGCAGGTACTAGACCAGCTAGACACAAACAAAGGGTGACATATAAAAGAACTTGCTATGATACATCATTCACTGTAAATGTTGTTTAAACAGCCAGATTGTTCTCCCAGTATGGAATACATTCTAATTGCTAAGTTGTTCCACAATAATGAGTTTCCTCAAGGAGTAAAAAAAAGTAGGTTCTCACCTGCATTTAAACTGTCCACTTATGAAAATATATTGATAGTGTTAAAAAATTTATTTCATTAAGGAAGATAATTTTATCAGGAGAGAAAATGTTGTGTCTTTTTCCACTCAGGGTTTTGCTCATTTTTGCTTTGAAATGCTGCAATTTGATGACACATTGTGAATGGCCTAGCTAGCCTAACTGCAGATGTTACAGAAGCTGTCATTAATGACCTTTTACTGCTAACCAGAGTGTAGCTCCTATTTTTTTGTCATACCACCACACAAGCAGTAAGTTGTAAAGTTGTAGCCACCAGTACCTTGCTATTGAAAAAACCCACCAAATTTGAGAGAAGCTGAATCAAAAGTATTGTCTCTCCATGGTTAATTTTAAATTCAGGAAGCTTAATGGTATGGAATATTCTAGACTCATTCTGAGCCTGTAACTTTCATTTCATGACAGAAGTTTGTTTTTGTTAGAAAGACTTATCTATTTTTATTTGCCAGGGATCTTCCCAAGTCAGATTCTCTCAAGGTTGACCTTAGGCTTAAATAACATCATTGCCTAAATAAGGGCCTGTATAGAAGGCTTAACTTGCCAATTAGAGTGGTGGTATGACCTTTCCTGTCTTTGCCAATATGAAGACCATTTAGAATCATAAATCACAATATTCTAAAGGGTGACATGCATTCACCACATCATAGAAAATGGGGATAAAAAAACCAAAAAGGCAGAAATATGATAGTGGTGATATTCAGTTATAGGTAATCTGTGACATCAGTAGAATGTCTCTAGTGCTGTTTAGAAAATGAAACGCGTAATTGCATAGCTCTATCATGTGTTCATGCACTCCAACTTTATCCTAATACATTTACTACTTCTATATTTCACATTTGTACTTCTTTTCTTTGTTTATCTGGGGGGGAAAGAAAAAATCTGGCAGCAGCAGTAATAACAGAAGTCATCACAGGAGCTGATGGAAAATTATCCTGACCCTAGGCTACTTCCAGGCAACACCAGTTAACAGTATCCATCCCTTTTATTTTTGTGCATCCCTTAAGTCTCCAGTACCCACTGCTGTGGGGAAACACCCTACCAGTTAGCGGCATAATTTAGCTATCTCAGGACACCAGATTCAGTTACCAACTTCTGTGCACTCTGTTTTCTCTTCCTATAATTTCTCAAGCCAGATGTTTTCACAGCAAATTGGAGCTTGCAGCTGTTACAATTGAAATCACTGAGCTGTTCCTCACAAGTGCATCTTCAGAGAACAGATGCAAAGACAGTTATTATTTACTGAAAAGCAGCTGTATTTTATAAACATGGCAAAAGTAGTGAACTTTTAGCAGTGCTAAGTTAGTGCCTATCAGATCATGTCACTGTCCAGGTGCTGTTTTCATTGGTGGTTGAGGTGGCTACTTAAGGGTAACTTCTATCTTCTTTAGCTCAAGCAGAGATTTATCTAGGCAGGGTTCCTGGCACATGACCATTGTTTGATTTCTTTACATGGTTGTGGCTTCTGTACTTTTTCTCCTGTTCAGATGCAAGGTTAGTGGTTTGATTATAGTGTAACTGTGCATTGATCACGCAAGTGTTTGGGAGGGAAATATACAAGGAGTTACAATGTTTCAGAAATGTTGCCTTAGACAATGTTGGGCAATGTGCTGCTTGTCCTAAAATAGTGCTCTGAAGCAATGGCAACACCTGCTTCTTCCCAAGTATTTCTTCTCCTGTTACAATATTATATATGTATAGCAATTGCCATTCACTCTGGTTACTTTCTGTCCAGTACATGCATAGTTGGCATGGTTCTTCTGACTACTATCTGTGCTTGCATCACTGGCTGCAGACCTCGGCTTCAGTTATTTGCAAGTTAATGTAGTATTCATATGTAGTACTTGATAAAATGTTACAGCTATGTGCAAGGTTCAGTCCTTGGTAGTTACATATGATGAAAGTGTACTGTTGCTAAATTGTAACTAACTGGAAGGCAACTCGTGAAAGCTTGCAGGTTCAAAACGGGAGATCTAATGCATGTATCGAACAACCAAAACTAATCATAAATTTTATTTCTATGTTTATAAAATGATTTGCTCATGAAACAATAATTCAACATTAAACAAGCAGGACAATCTCTCCTTATGTTACACTGTGCAGTAATAATAATTTAAGTCCAGCAATCTGATGACAGCAAAACTTGGGAGAAAATCTCAAATCCATGATTAAAACATGGGTTTTAGCTTTTGGCTTAGTAGAGGGTTATGTCTTCAGGAAAGTTCTATCTGTGGGAGGTGGTAGATGACCCCCAAACCAAAACAAGAGAACAACCACAAAGTTGAATATTTTGTAGATAGATGTTTGTGATCAGTAACACAAATTTATCAGAAACTGGAATTTGCTTTATTGAAGAGATGGCAGCTAATGGAGGGATGAGTTGTAAAAGACTTAATTATTTAATGTGATAAGAAGGAAAAGGGAAAAGACTAAGGTGCAATTATTCCACAGACATGGATTTGTTTTTGTTTTTGGGTTTTTTTTGGTGGTGTGACAGGAAGGATAATAATACCATAGTGATCAAAAGAAAGGAAGTATGGGGGTAGACTTGACTAGGGAGACAAATAAACTTTCTATTCAGTCACTGAGAGTATGCATTAATAGCAAATATTCACAAGGAGGATTGGAAAGAGACTGAGGCACCAGTTCATACCTATTTCCCCTTTAGCTCTACCTGTGGCTGTAAAAACCAGAGTGAGAACAACTGTCCTCCTGTCTCTTGTTGCACAAAGATTCAAGAAATTATAAAGAAATAGCAGGCTTTTTATTCATTTTGACATGTATGGGTTGAAAAAAATTGGAATTCTTAAAAGGACTTTCCTTGCTCTTGATGGAAAATTACAAGCAGGTATTTTCTGTGGAAAACAAACAAACAACAAAGTTCAAAGTGGAATCTTCATTGTAAAATGAGCACGGTCCCATCTTTACAGCAGGAATGCAACAAATGGATAAAGACACTTTACTGAGAACACTGAAATTCTTCTGTCATTACTCCTCAAAGTCCATCTTCTTAGGTTCTTTTTCATACTTTTTTTCATACCAGCTTCATACTAGTTTTGCTGCTCTTAAGAATATTCTTTTTTTGATGGTTATATTTCTGTTTAGTGCCACATTTTAGTTTTAAAGGAAATTTAATTTTAATTCAGAAAGAATTCCAGGAATTTAGTTTCTTCTTATAGCATTATAGGGAAGAACCATAGATTCATTTTAGTTGGAAAAGACCTTTCAGGTCATCAAGTCCAGCTGTAAAGCTAACACTGCCAAGTCCACCATTAAACCGTGTTCCTCAGCACCACATCTACACATCTTTAAGTACCTTCCAGGATGCTGACTCAAACACATCCCTGGACAGCTTGTTCCAATGCTTGATAATCCTTTAGGTAAGAATTTTTTCCTAATATCCAATCTAAACCTCTTCTGGTGAAACTTGAGGGCATTATCACTTGTTAACTGGGAGAAGAGACTGGTACCCACCTTGCTCCAACCTCCTTTCAAGTAGTTGTAGAGTGCAATAAGGCCTCCGTGGAGCCTCCTTTTCTCCAGGCTAAATGACTGCAGTTTCCTCAGTCACTTGTGCTCTAGACCCTTCACCAGCTTCATTGTCCTTCTTTGGAGACACTCCATCAGCTCAATGTCTTTCTTGTAGCAAGAGGCCCAAAACAACAACAGTACTTGAAGTACTCGACAATGCTGAGTAGAGGGGGATGATTGCAGTCCTGCTGGCCCCACTATTTCAGATGCAGGCCAGGATGCTGTTGGCCTTCTTGGCCACCTGCGCACACTGCTGGCTCACATTTAGTTGGCTATCGACCAGCATCCCCAGGTTCTTTTCCACTGAGCATCTTTCAAGCCACTCTTCCCCAAGCCTGTAGCATTGCATGGGGTTGTTGTTATCACTGGAGTCACTAAGATTTTCATTTTTAATATGCTATATAGGCTGTGGCCAAGAGACCCATTTTGTGGTGCCACAGAATGCAAGTTTTAAATACCAATTCTAAAATAAAAAAACCCAAACAACCAACCAACCAAAACCTGGGGAAAATGAATAATAAGTGAATACATTCACTTAGTGCTTAGAAGACTTCATTACCTAAGTCAGGCTGTTTACACAGGAAGGCTACTTCTTGAAAAAGTGAACCTGACTTCCCTTGAAGAGCTGTCCATCTAGCAGTCTCATCTGACAGTGTACTCCTAGATGTAAGGTAGATCTGTCATCAAAGAGCAGCTCACAGCACTACACTGTATGCCCACATCACGGACTTGATACCACTCATTAACATTTTCATAACGCTCAATGTTGAAAGCAGTAGTAAAACTGTTAAAGCCACCACCACCCAACCAAAGATCATCCATCACTTCAATTTCAAAGTTTCTGTGAGGACTGAACATGGTGGGGGCTACAGGGTTGTAAGCTTCCACACTCTGAAGCTGGTTAACTCCACCAAATCCTCCTACGTGTGAATGCCAGAGGTACAGAGTTGAAATAGGCCTTTCCCCACCTGCTAAGTCAGCCAAATCATTTTGCACACAAGTAAAATGGTAACTGGTCCTGCCTCACCAACTTTGGTTTGATCATTGCTGAGAGGTGATAATATTCTCAAGTGGTGTAACAGCCATTCTGGCTCTGAATTGCTTCCCTAAATCTCATTTAGCAAGCAAATGGCCAGCCTGAAAATCTAGGAAATGCAGATTAAAAAAAGCAAGTACTGCAATTGCTGAGTGATGTTATGGCAGAGGTACCACTTCTCCCTTGCCACATACACTTGGTTTGCATACACAATTGCATCTACTCCACTTCTGCTTGTCATTGGGGCTATAAAGGTCCATTGATTTGTTGTGGCATCATACACTTCAGCTGAGATCAACCATTCATTTCCAGTGAACCCATCACATACAGACACCTGTTTATGGGGTGGGGTGGGGGAGTGAGCAGGGCAGTTATAATCTTGGTGGGAGAACACATTGAAGAGACAAGTTAACAGTGTGGGTGGATTTTTTTTTTTCTTCTCTTTTTCTTAGTTTGCTTTGACTTTTTAATGGGAATGGTCCTGTTGTACTATGAAGTAATAAAAGTTCAGTGAGTTACTAAGGCTAGCAGGATTTAGACCCTTTATTTCCTGAACTGTATGAAGCAGATAGGCATGGCATTGCAATTCTGGCCAGGAAAAGTGCTGTCCAGCAGCAAGTGGGCTGTTAGTGATAAGCAAGTCTGGAAGAGTTTTGGCTCTTCTGTCTGCATCTCCACTGTGCCAGTCAATTGCTACCTCTTAGAGAGCTCCAAGATGTAATGAGTAAGGTTTATGTCAATTTTCTTCCTCTTTATTTTAAACTATTTGTCATGTTAAAGGGAGCATTTTTTAACCTTTCCCCCTCACACATCACCTCTTTTCTATCTAGATGACAATCTCTGTGTGGTAGCTGTTTTTATCAGGTAAGTAGCTCAGTAAGAGGCTGAGTTGCCTGAAAAGTCCCTACCTTGAGGCAAGCCATATGAAAGGGCAAGCACTTGCTCACTGTGTAGTGCTGCACACTGATATCTGTTTGGTTTCTTGTCCTGCTCACCATTCTTCAACCTTAACTACTTTCCATAACCTCATGATCTGTTTACCTTTTCTTGCCGTGTGGTCACCCTAGCATTGCTTCTGTGTTTGTGCATGGGAGCAATCAATGTCCACTGTTTTGTCTCTGGCTTGTACCATTCCACTGTGTTGGGGCATGTGTATCCATCAAACCCTCCCACAGTGTAGATGAATTTGTTGGAAATGGTAACACTAACATAGCAGTGCCATGACTTCATGACTGCAACGTGCTGCCATGTTTTCTTAAGTGGGTTGAGCCTACAGATGCTGTGGAAACAGTCCATGCTGTCAAATTGTCCAATAACATAGAAAAAGCATCTTAAATAAGCACTGCCATGATGGGAAATGGGGCTTTCTTCCTCACATGTGATGTTTGCCTACTGGTCTTCATGGGCATTGGATGTCTCCATGTCATTGGTTGGCCTCCCCTCGCTCCAGCCTCCAACAGGAAACAAAATCGCATAGGGCAGACGAGGCTGACTGAATGGGTTGGTGAAATCATCATAAGATGGGCCATGCATATTGAAGCTGTGCATTATTGTCAGTGCATTTATGATGAGAACTTTGTACTCCTGATTGCCCTTCACATAATAGTTCGTTCTGACGTTGTTCATGAAGTATTCTCCTTGCATTGGTTTGCCTGGCACCAGATCCAACACTGGATGGCTTTGCTTTCAGGCTACAGTGTTGTCTAAAGCTTATCAGAGAATTATTTTCTAGCTAGTCCAGAACAGCGTGTGCAAGGGTAGATAATTTTATTTCATGGCAGGGCATCTGCCACTGCTTTAGCACTGTGCTGCCCTGTATGTAGATGGAAACTGCCCTAATGCCTGCAGCTATTTGCCAGGTATAGGTTGTCTAAGTAAATGCTTGTGAATTTTTTGTATGTAGAGATAACATCATCCTGGGTGAACTTTGGCCCTTCCTAGATATGAGTTAAACTGAAGCCCTAAACATAGGGAGACATGCACTTAAAGTGTCTGCTCTAACCCCAGCACAGGATCTTTGACCCATGCCCCAGTGTAGCAATAGTCTCATGGTCTGAAAGCTCACTTCTTTGTGAGCATGTTAGGAGGCTGCAATTTCCTCCAATTTTACAAAAAAGCAAAGTGACTCTGCAGACCTGCCCAGGCCCATGACAGCACTGATATTTCCCATAAAGACTGCAACATGCTGCCTCCCATTCTGCAGGTTGTGAGCAATCCATTTCACAATAGCCTTGGACACAACAGCTTGTTTCAGGTTGAGTTCATCCGTCTCAGTGGTGTGCATTAGCTCATTATTGGAGATGTCTAGAAACTCTGTAGACACCTTGATCATCTCCTTGAAGTGATGGTGGATAAACATGTAGGCTGCTTCTCACATGTCAGGACATCAGTAATAATCTGTGAGTCTCTAGATGCTGATGTAATTTTCCAAGCGCATCTGGAATTTTAAGAACTTGTGGCACAACTTGATGCCCATGACATTGAACTGGTCTGCTGCAATTAGCAAATTTTCAACATTGTCAGCCATGTCTAGTACTGTCCTTGTGTAATCATGCTTGATAATGAGCCTCATCACTTCAGGTGGAGTGCTGAGGATTTTAGATACTATTTTCTCTGTATTTTTCCTGCTGCTGGTAAGCAAAACCCTGTAAAAACAAAGCATTTCTGGGGGAAAAAAACCAGCTTTCCTGCATTAAACCCTTATGCCATTATCCCCCTTTGCCTTCTTCCCCAGGGACCAATTTGAGCACTAGTTGTAGCCATGCTGAGAGGCCACGTGGAATTAAAGTTTTACTAGATGATTGTTTTTTTGTTTTTATTTTGTTTTTTTAAAAGGAGTTACAGCCTCTATGTGGACAGAGAGCAACAGGGCGAGTGGCCACCTTGCTTCAACAATAATACTGGAGAATAATGGGGTGTGGGAGAGGAAAACTTCCCTCCCAATGGCAGATAAGCCAGGCTGGCCATGCCCGCAGCCCTGCACTGCATCTGGGGGTTCATCAGACACCACTTCCAGAGCTGCTGTTAGATACTAGGCTGTGCACTAATTCTTGTATCCAAGGAGATACTAGGGACTATGGAACTGCTGAAAGAGAGTTGTTGTGCTTGTGTAAGCACTGGAGTTACACTAAGGCAATATGACCTAGACTAGGAAATACCGTTTGTCCTCATTCCCTCTTGTTTTGAGCACTGACCTGAAATAGTGACTGCAGCTATAGAGGATGATCTTGTCGGCATGCAATTCAATACTATCCATGCTGATGATCAAATCACAGTTTCCCTCCCTAGTGAAGCTCATGGATGCTGGTGCAAGCCATAGCACTCATCTTCCTTTCCATGTGTGACACTGGATATCCAATGAGTGCCAAGCTATCACCCATGTTGAAGCTTGAGGCTGTGGAAGGTGCTTTTCTCTGAGGTGCTTACAGAGCTTTGTTCTTGCCCTCAAACATCATCTCTGAACCCCTATCTCCTGGTTCTGGAATATACCCCATAATGTCATTACATGTGCCAGGGACAACTGTGGCTGGCAGGGCTGTGAACCCCTCTGCAGGCAATGGTGCCCTGGCCCTCTCACTCCATGACTGTTCTCAGCCTTTGCTTAGCCACAGCCAAGATTACACTGGACCCTGTACTTACACGGGTTAACGTGTAAGCCTTGTTAACAGCTGCTCTGCTCTATTATTTAGCCTAAGTATAAAGCTCCCAACTGTAGGCACCAACTTTGTATGAGCCTTTGTAACAGCTCATATGGGAGGAAGCTGAGGTGTAGGCTAGCTATTGTCAGTGATGAAACCACACGTACTCTGTCACTGTTATATCTGCTGCTAATTGGAGGAGTGGAAAGTGTCACCCAGGACCAAGGAGATGAAAGTGTGAAGGACAAGGGAGTCCTGTCCTAACTCCTCACTGGCTTAACTCATGGCTAAATGCTTTTCCTCTGTGCTTTGTTATGCCTGTAAGTAATATGGGTGCCAAGGAGCACCTCTGGGAGGGTCTCAGTACTGGAAAAAGTTTGGACTTGTGCAAAGCATTTGACACTGTCCCGCATGACATCCTTGTTTCTCAATTGGAGAGACATGGATTTGATGGATGGACCACTTGGTGGATAACGACTTGGCTAAATGGTCGCGCTTGAAGAGTTGTGGTCAATAGCTTGATGTCCAAGTGGAGACCAGTAAGGAGTGGCATTCTACAGGGATCTATACTGGGACCAGTGCTACTTAACATCTTTGTTGGCGACACGGACAATGGAATTGAGTGCACCCTCAGCATGTTTGCTAAAGACACCAAGCTGTGTGGTGCAGTTGACAGGCTGGAGGGAAGGGGTGTCATCCAGAGGGACTTGACAGGCTTGAGAGGTGGACCCATGTGAAGCTCATGAAGTATACAAGGCCAAGTCAGGGTCCTGCACATGGGTTGGGGCTATTCTAAGCACAAATAAGGGCTGGATGATGAGTTGATTGAGAGCAGGCCTGCAAAGAAGAAATTGGACGTGTTGGTGGATGAAACAGCAATATGTGCTTGTAGCTGAGAAGGATGCCCCCTCCCCAGGAGTGTTCAAGGCCAAGTTGGGTGGGACTTTGAGCAACCTGATCTGGTGGGAGGTGTCTCTGCCCGTGGCAGAGGGGCCAGAACTAGATAATCTTTAAGGTCCCTTCTAAACTAAACCATCCTATGATACTATGACAAGGACTGTAGCTTATCTATAGGCCCAAAGTCTCCAAACTGGGTTTATAGTCTTAGCTGGATTTCTGTCACTGAGAGAATTGTCCTCAAGAAGCAGGAAGGGCATTTCTGACCATTGGATGTTTATGTAGAATATAGTGTTAAAAGAAAATATAAGCAAGACTCTGACTTACAGGAATGTCAGTCTTTTAATATGCTTATCCTTGCTATAGAAAGTAGTGAAATATATTTGCTTATGTATAGGGGAGATCAGGGGTAGGTAGTTTTAAGGTTACATAACATATGGTCATGATGCATGTGGTGAAAACTGGTATCCAAGCTAGAACAGGCAAACAGGGGCCATTAGGACACAACTAAACTAGAGCTAACTGCTGTACTGTCCTTCTCCATGACTGTGTGATAGTTTACTTCTGCAGATTATAGAATAGTTCATGCTGAAATTCTCCCAGAAAACTTGATTATGCCCTTATCACTGTGGCTTTAGAGCTGGCAAATGCTCTTTTCTTGGAGTATGTATTAATTAGGTCTGTGGTATGAGGAAAAAGACAAACACATTTCACAAAAGACAGTGTCTTGTCAAGCTGCTGAGAGGTAATTTTTATAGCTGCAACTCTTGGGGGCCTGTGATGCCATTTATATTACCAAATTTACCAGTAGAAATGCAGTTTCTCATAAAGAAGGGGAAGGATTGAGGGCAGCATTCTTTTGTCTTTTTTTTTTCTTTGTTGTTTTTTTGTTGTTGTTTGTTTGGGTTTTTTTACATTCACAGTTAAATCGTGTCCCTCAATTTATTTGCAATCACTATTAATGAGTAATTATATTAATATGATGGACTTGCATTGCACAGGAAACTTATCTGCAGTTCTGAGACTAAGATTTCTAAATTAGAAAGGCTATGGGTGAAATATGAGGTAAAAGCCTGTAGAAATCCCTCCGCTGAGCTTCCACTTTCAGATAGAATTTAAGTGACCTAATAAAGCCTGAAAGTGGTGCAGCATCATTTATTTGGCTGCCTGTGTGCTTCCGACAAATGTTTCAAAATGCTGTAATTTTTTTTTCTGTGGGAGTCTTAGCACCATGGTAACCATATCCAGTTTAACTCTTAAGGAATCTTGACACTCTAGAGAAGCATTCTTATCTAATGCTTAAATCTACTCTGGTCTCATTTTACCAGTCTGCCTTTCTTTCCTACCTCTTCCCTTAAGTGAGGTTTTGTCAAGTGTGAATGCAGTTGATCTGGCTTAGGATGTCATCCCTTCAGAATAATTCTTCATGTTTTCCCTCCTAACAAGCAGTGAAAACCAGGGAAAGGACAAAGGAATGCTAAGATGATGAGTCAGGCTGTAGTCTCACAATCTGCGGGAACAGTACCTTTGAATTTGCCACCTTTGAAGTTCAGGATGTGAGAAACAAAGTATAATGAGTATGGAAATATTCTTGCATGAAATGATGCTGAAACAATTTTGACCTTTAGGAAAGAAGCAATTCTGTGACAGACATAATCTGTAAGTTACACAGGCGTGCCTTTCACTCTGTTTCTTAGCATAAAATAAATTTTGAAGGTGAAAGGTGTCAAATTCCTTTCTAAAGAATTGTATTGAAGTATAAATCTCATGTTCAGAATGAAACAAACACACTGGAGGATATAGGTTTTATAATAAGAAATGTACAAGGATTTTGCAAGGAGTTATGTACCCTAGCACATGACAAATAAAGCAACCTCTGTGCATCTGAAGATTTAGGAAGAAGTTTTCCGAAGAATGTTTTAAGATAACTGATGTTTTTGGGTTTGCATGGTAATCTGTGGGGGGTGCACAAGGAAAGGAGAGGTTGTTGGTGAATGGTTGTTGGTGCATGTTTTCTTTCCTCAAAACAACAGTGTTCACTATAAATCACAGTGACATGTCAGTATCTAGTCCACTGAGCTCACTGCTTCTGAAAATATTTGAATGAAAACCTAATGATGTATATGTGGATTTCAGTCATCTGTCTGTGTATAACCAATGAAAGTTCTCTCTCATCATGAAGTGTGATGCCTCATGTATACTGAATATAGATTTATTTTTCTTTTATATACCTGTTCTTTCCTAAGCAGGTACCGTGTTGGCAATTTACAAGGGCATTACATTCAACCAATATCACTCCTGCCTACACTTCCATTTTACTATCATTGTACTATTTCTTAGTAATTATAATGAAGTAATATGGAAAGACTGATGACTTGCCCGAGACTTTCACTTCATTCTGTGGTGAAATGAATCTGTATGCTGCTATTCTGATAGGAGTCACTCTAAATGGAATATTTTTTACTTTAAAAAACACCTATAAAAATTTAGCACAGCTTGAAAACTAGACGCATTTTATTAAGGCTGAAATTGTTTTGTTATTTGCTTATATCATCAGAGGCTTTAATGGTACTACACGTAGTACTCTGGCTACTGCATTTTTAAAGAATGTCCCATTTCTGTGGACCTGAGTCTTACTAAACCCCAAAATTATTTCTTTGAAGTATTGTCTCTCTTTGCCCCATGTTGCTCTGACTACTGTCAGAGAGCGTGGATCGCCCTCTTATATGAAACTCTAAGTGAGGAAAACATAAGATTAAATGCCCTCTAGAATGATCGCACCAACCATTTTGTTAATAAAGTGAAATCTATTTCAAGAATAACCTACCAGAAAAGCTGCATTAACTGATGGGCAGAATAGGAGTCTCACTTCTGTTTGTCAGGAATAACACATGTGAGGGCAGTTGTGGTTACAGCACCAGGAACATGTATAATATGTAAGTTTAACACTTGACATGTAAATTTAATTTATTTTATACTCTCTGTGACAATCGCTGACCAAAAATGTACAGATTAACTTCACAGAATGAAGCCATACTTTTTTTTTTTTTTAATCTTTTAGGATCTTGCATTTCAAAGTCGTGTTGTGTTACATTAACTAAAATATTTTTGTGCTAAATACACAGTGTACTCTCTAAAACAGGTAAAAGCAACATTTTCAAGTTAGTTACTGTTATTTCTACTGACAATGCGCTCTACTTTGAATTATTATTATTTTTTTAATTTTATTTCCTTTATATTTTTGGTGTCATCTTTTGCTAAGCAGAGCTTATTGGTTAAAAAATGAGCATAATCTAAAATTGCTTCTGTGCCACTGTTATTAGTATTTATTCAGTCTTTTAACCAAGAGTGTGCTGAGCTCTTCATGTCTTAATGTGTGACAACACATAACTACTACTGTTCAGTGAGACAAATTATCTTTTATAACCATTTTCAGGCTGACAGGGAGAAAATTGAGACCAGCAGTTTTATTACCTCCCTTTTTTTGGAGTACTAACAAGGTAGTGACTTTTTCTTTGTATTCCCGAATTTGTTATCTGTTCATTTATCATTTATTCTACTTTGCTAATGTAATACCTGACTTATTGCAGTATTTTCTTAAGTTGAGTGAATGAAGGATTTTATTTTAAATTAAGATTATGAGAGCCTCAAAGAAGAGGAGGGAAGAAAAGGAGAATATTAAGTATTCTGAGTAATAATTTTGAATTGTCTTTTAAAAAAACCAAACATACATTTAAGAGATTCTGCTTAAATAGGACAGCTTTGCTCAATTTTTTTCTTTTACAATAACTGAAGCACTGAGTAAATATTCTATCTAGATGCATCTCTATTTCTGTAGAAAGAAGCAGAATTAGATGGTTTCTTCTTTTATCTCAGGTGACCCACAATCCACTGTAGTTTTGCAAGTCAGAACACGTCCTACATCAACCTCAATTCACCAACTTCCTAATTCTTCAGAACAGAAAATTCAGTTTACTTACCTGTATGTATTTTGTCAGCTGTTGATTTTTTTTTTTTTTCTCTCTATGTAATGATATCAAAGACAGCCTTGGACCAACATTTGATTATGTTTATTGTCCTTGAATTTCAGACCACAGAGGTGGTCCTAATTCAGAAAGTCAATGAACTTTTACATCTGCCTGGTAAATAGCTCTTGTAGCAATAATGAAACATACTATGATAAAATTTGATATAATGCAATCAGCATTATTATCTTGATTATGAAATTAACTTTCTTGAATATTTCTTATCAGTTTTGTGCTTTATTTATAATTTTTAAAAGTTGTCTGGAAACCAAGAGGAGACTGAGGTCTAGAAAACACATTACGTGGAGGGTAGGAAGTGGAAAAGAGTAGATCATTAGTATGCTTGACCAGTTCCAATATAAGGAAGAGCTTTAGTAATAAAAAGCATTGAATAAAATAAAACAGTTACTCAAGTAAAAACTATGGAATTAAAATATGAAAAGAGACAATAATATGTACTTTCTGTACAAAAAGCAGAAAAGTGCCAATCAAAGGCACTGAATTTGGGCTCTTACTTAAATTTCTTTTATTTGTCTAAGATATATTGAGATGACAAAGAGAACAGAACAATTGTAAGAACAAGGGAGGAAGGAGTCTCTTCAAATGCAAACCAGTACAGGCTTCTGTCATTGCCAGGTTTGTTGGTCATATTGAGAACACCCAGTTCAGTTCTAAGATGCTAAAGTTGAGATGTTTAATCAAAATTCTGAGGGGAATCACTTTATTTGGAAGATGGGCTTTGTTTTAAATTGTCATCCTATGAAGGCTGGTGAAATCATGAATGTCTGGTTGATTTGAGTGGGTCAAGATTTGTGAAAGTTACAGGTTTTTTCCCACATATGGGGTTTAGAATAGGATTATGGGAACAAATCAACTGTGAATGCTTATCTTATTAATTATATAATGATCACTAGAGATACATATAGAATACTTTAACTGTAGGTTGTACTTTTACTAAAGGTGTATTTTCCCTGAAGCATGCTACTCTACTCCAGGTGTTTAAATAAAACAGTAAGTTCTCTTAAGCAATTTCAGGCTTAGCAAATCTAAACACCAGTTTTTTATTATGGTCCTGAACTATCTCCGGTTAATGCAATATATTTAAAAAGAAAACCTATTTTAGAAATCTGAGTCGGTTTATATATAAATTGCATATAATCACCGTGAAATTATAGTGCTATCTGTAGCAGATGGCTCCGTAGTTACTGAAATATTAATTTTCTTTATCAATATTGAGAATTATTCCTCCAATTTAAAATCAGTTTTGTTTGGAGTTCTTATATAATTCTGAAATTATTATATTCAGAGCTTAGAACTCTTCTAGCATGCTGTAGAACCACCAAAGAGTTTTATATGCTTGATGTTAAACAAGTGACAAGCCAGTCATGTGAAAAGAAATCTGATGTCCCAACTACTATGACATGGAATTGGAAAGTTCATCAAGGCTCTGCAAGGGAATTTTCTCAGGCTTGCATTAAAAGATTCGTCCAGATATTTCTAACATTCTCAGCTGCTGATTTTACATGTTAATCCATGTCCAATCTTAACAGAACGTACCCAAGTATTTACGTACTCTTATTGTATGCGTGACCTTGTAACCCTTTTCAAATTTTTCTGTGTATAAAAAATAGTTTATACAATTCACTTGCTAAAGGATACTGCATTTTGAATCACAGATGACTGAAAAACTTTAGCAGCAATTTTATGTTAACAATGCTTAATTTCTACAGTAAAAATCTTTTCTTCATGCTTTACTGTAGTATAATTTGAAACTTCATGCACAGAACTGCTGCTTTCTGAACTCTGTTCTGATTTCTCTTGGAGGCTTATAAAAACTACTGCAAATAAAATTAGTTTGATATGAAAATAATGTAACTGTACTAGCTAATGCCTATCCCAGCTTTTCATGCAGTATTACCAGAAATGCTTGGAGGTTTTATGTATATATGCTATATAGGGTTTCCACTGAGGGTAGGGAAAGGCTCAGTTCTTCACCTCATTAGAATCCTCAAGCCTGTGATTGGTTTCACTGTAAGTTAACAGTACCTGTTCTTCATATCGTGAAGATATGTGATGTCAGGTCATCACATACCATAGCGTTTGATCATATGGTATATGATGCGAAGTTGTCTTATACCACAGTGTTTCATAATGTCTCAACTACGCAATGGAGAAAACATTAAGAACTAGGAGTTCTAATATAATAACCTCTTAAAAGTATTTCTTGTTGCTTATTGGTGGCCACAAATCAAATCTACTATTTTAGAGAGCTGGATTTTTTTAACAATTTCAAAGATGAGTATGTACAATAGTGTATAATCTTAAGTGTATTCTAAAGCTACCTACATCAGATTTCCTCAATTATTATTTAAATTACATTTTAAATGAGCCTAGTGATAAACAGCAGAAAACACTAATACTATGTATAAGGCCTGCTCTTCCCTGTTCATGTTTTTGTTTTATTTGGGGAAAAAAGTAAATGTTATTTTGTGGCTTTAATTTAGATTTTTCAATAAGTTGATCTAATGCTTTTAAGGCAGAATTTTAATACTGCCCCTGCAATGGCTTTCTGTCATATTGCAGTAGTATTTTCAGTTAGCATGGTATTGCATATGATATTCTGTAATGGAAGAGGAGCATTTTACACTGTGTTGACATTAGGAAGGGATAGTAATTTCCTTACCTCTGAAATTAATATGCAGTGTCTTGAAAATACGTAGAAGCTTGCTCAGTCTTATTTTTTCACATATTAAAAAAGTAAGTATGCTATATGGTTTATTGTATAGGTTTAGTGTATATAAACACTACTAGTGCTTATGTTTTTGGATGTGCTTCTTTAGACTGGAAATGAGATCTCAATTTTACCTCAACTACTTGTGCACTGGAAATGGTAGAGTGAAAATGGTTCATGATACAAACCCTTCAAATTTAGTTGAACCTATTGCTTGTCCAATACACTTAGTGTTACAGTTATTTAAGAATACTTTTGTTTGATAATGTTGTACTTTGCTACCTGTCAGGTTCTGTTATCTGCTTTTCTATTTCTTTTTTCCCTCGTCACTCCCATCCTGCTTCCCTTCTCGACCACACTGCTGAACCAAGCGAGTAGCACTGCCAACCTGGAGGGCAGGTGTT
>JAAGNO010002182.1:34509-44771 GCA_033439905.1 Ceryle rudis
ATAGTTGCTGGTGGATGTTGCAAAAATATTTTTTAAGACAGTGTATTATTGACTACAGAGAAGGAAGATCAATGTAATGGTAATGTGGCTTGCTGGCATTATATCAAATAATTTCTACCTTATTAACATCGCTCTAATACCTTTTGTGACTGTAGGCAGAATATGCATTAACATAATTTTGGGGGATGTGTAGTTTTGGCATGGTCAATAAGTCATGGTTATAATTTTGGCTTCCAAGAGTGGCCTCACTATTGCTACTTGCGAAGTATTTCCTATCTGTTGCTGGTGATGCTGTAAATCTTTTGTAAGATATTGATAGTAATAGTAGAATAATTTAAAATTCAAATCTTGTCAAATATGAATGAGCTGTGCTTTTCTGATGGCATTTATCAACTTCTCTCTGACTAGCTTATCAGGTGTCAGCCAAAACTTTCACTAATAGAAAGAGCAGAGCAGTTCTCAGAAGTGCTTGTGTTAAGTGCAGCAAATGTTTACCTTTTGTTTTCCTTCGGATATGATGTAAAACAAATTTTGTAGCTTCTAGTGAATTTGATAACTACAGGATTTGTCCATTGTATTTGCTCTCTGGGTGGCAACTCATGTTTCTTACTGTAGAGGAGCTAACTAAAAGTTAAGAAACATCAGTCTTGAAAATATTTTGATTCTTTGTGGCAGTTAAAATTGATATTTCACCTTTTTCTTTGTATTCATATTAGACTGAAATATCAGTGTTAAGCAACTAAAATGAAATTCTGTATCTGGTTCAAGATCAGCTTGGAGTCCCCTGGGTGCCCAGGTTATACTGAAGCCAAATATTCCACCAAATTTATCCTGGGGTTAAAAAACATTTTACAGATTTCACTATGTGAACAGAACTTTATACAAAACTCCAAGTATTTTCTGTCCAGTAGATTTCCCATCCACCCTCAAGTAATAATCATGGCTCCTTTTTCCCTATAAATGGGCTGGAGGCAGGAAATTCAGATCCACATTCAGATTTTCAGGAACTTTATCTCAGGGATACAAGTGAAGTGGACCTAAATAAGAGAGTCCAGGCAAGAATCTGTCTTTGCTTCTGAGTATTTGTATCTGACACACATCATAGTGTGTAGCATCAAGCCTGTGTTTTTGAAACTTGAATGAATGAAATCAAGTCCAGTAAATAGTTTGTTTTTATAATATCTTAATTTTCAGAGATGAGTATGGTTGTTCAACGAGTGGAAGTGTAATGTGATTTCCTGGTCAAACTACTTTTCTAGACAAAAGCTACCAGGATCATAGTATCAGAAAACATGTCAGTAAGAACTGTTGAAATATCTCTGTATTATTTTACTTGAGAAGTTGATTTTTTTTTTTTGGTACCTTAGCACCAAAGAAAAATGCTGTGTACTAATTTAGTTTTGAGAATGTGGGGTTTGAAAAAAATAGGCCTATATTGTTTATTTTTTCATGAATGAGCCCTGTACTAATGTTTGTGTTTAGGAAATTGCTGTTGTGTTCTTTCTGTACAACTTATCAACAAATGGATGACTTGTTTGTACTCAGTGTTTTGCCCTCTGCACATTCCTGTTGAATAAGGTCTGTGACTGCCATTTTAAAGCATGCTTGTGTCTACATGAAATAGAAATCATAGAAATAGAAAAATATAGTGTGTGAGTATTTATAGAAACACTGAGGCTGTAGCAGCTGTGATTTTTACAGATTTCCAATTCTAAATTTGGTAAACAAAACCACACAAAGATGCAAACCTAGTAGACATGGGAAAATGGAGACTGGCAAAAAACAAAGCTCCTCAACTATTGATTGATGGTCCATTAAGAAACTACATCTAGCACTTTGGAGAGGGCTGATCTGGACTTTCTAAATGATGAGGCGGGAAACATGAAGATTTTGAATATTTGAGGGGGGCCTGTAAGACTGCAAAATTTAGGAAGAGATGTTTAGGGGGAGGGAACTGGGCAAGAGCAAGGTGATGCTAGGGCACACAGAGGAAGGGATATTAAAAGGGCTAGTTGTGTGTAAATGATGCCCACTCCATAGGCTTGCCTGACATCCCTGTGCCTGATCACTGCAGCTTAACTTCCTATTAAATACTTTCTTAACTGTCTTTTATGTAATCTTGCTCTCTACCCTGTGCATGAATGCTGTAAGGAATGAGTGCTAGCAAATAAGGGTGCTAGAGGGAGTGAATTTGGAGCCAGCAACTGGAATCAGACCTCAGGTGAAGCAGCCCCCATGTCTATGGTGCTAGCAACTGGAGCATGTAAGAGTATCTCCATCAGTAGCTGCAGGGGCCATGGATCTTAGAAGGATTGACAGCTACTGGATGGATTTGGGTGAGTGAAATTGAGCCAGCAACTGGAATCAGACTGTGTGAAGGGACACTTTTGTCTGTACCAGCAACTGGAGCAAGCGAGAGTTTCAGTGTCAGCTGTTGGTACAGGACCATGGGTCATGGTTCCTGCGTGTCTTGGGTGCAAGCTGTGGTAGTCTGGGGTGAGCGAAGTGAAGAGAGGGTGTTAGCATGAGGAGCTGGAGTGGGAACTGTGGCTCGTAGGCCTGTGTCCCTAAGCACCAACTGCTGCGGGGGACTGGAGTTTATATTTTCCCCCTAAGCTAGGATGCGTGGGCACAAGTGTGTAATTTGCAAGCTACAAACTGGAGTAGTTGGCAAGTGCAAGGCTCAGGTATTAGAAAGGGAGAGGGCCTGTGCTGGAGGCTGAAGGAACTGCAAGTTTTTGTGTGCTTGTGAGTTGAGAGAGTTTCACTAACAAACTTTAATTCTGGTCCTGAAAATAAAATACTTTTTTTCTATGCTGGGAGTCTTCAAACACTGGAACAGTTTGTCCAGAAAGAGTGTGGAGTATCTGACTCAGGAGATGGTAAAAACTTGACTGCATATGGTCCTCAGGACCCTGCTACTGTTGACTCTGCTTTGAGCACAAGGGTACAACTAGGTAGTCTCTAAAGGTCGCTTCCAACTCAACATCATTTGATGTGATAATTTTAAAATTTTTAAAATGCCAAGGATGTAAGTGATTATTAAATAGAAATAAAATTTTATAAACTTCTCTGCTGAAAACTTATCAAGGTTTAGCTCTAAGTTGATAGTGAATGTGATGGCCGGTCTTTGATCGAACAGATACTACAGACTTTGTACGTGTGTCCTGCGAAGTGATTTGCAAGTAAGCTAGCACTGCTAACATCTTATCTGGGAGAGAAGCAGTGGGAAATACAGTGATGCTGGGTTTTCTATGGAAATCAACTTAATTACAAAATTAAGTGCATTTTCCTTTGGCAGAGTCCACCATCTAATTTACAAAAACACCAAAGCAAATTAACATGTCTTTATCATGCTTTGTAATATCAATATCAGTTGGGTAGACACTGAGAAATATTTGTCTTAATTTTATGGGAAATCATGCTATTCCCATTAATTGTAGTTGTTCCCAATTACAGTTCCAGTGTAATGAGAGCACTGAGAAGGGACTGATTGATCTGTCACTTGTTTTTTTAAACACTGCTACTGCTTGACGATTTGTAGGTATCTCCTACTGAAGTAGCAGTAACTGGAAGACATCTGTAAAATCACTGTGCAGGGGAAACCTTCATGCAGCTGTTTGTTGGTGGTTTGAACTTTTTTTTTTTTTTTTTTTTTTTTTTGGGGTATCTTTGATGGATATGATTTCTTTTTGCCCTTTCACTTTCCTTGTCCTGGCAGTTTTTTTCTAAAACTTAACTATTCCACTTTCTATCGTCTGGCTGGAGTAATATGTGTAAATGCTTGACATCAGATGAACAGCAGTTGAACATACTTCAATTTTAACATTTTATTTATATGCCATCTTTTCTACTTCATTGTGTCCTTTTTCATATATTTTGTATGAAGGCTGTTAAAATATCTGCTGTGCTTTTTG
The DNA here is from genome assembly GCA_033439905.1 of Ceryle rudis. Taxonomy (NCBI): domain Eukaryota; kingdom Metazoa; phylum Chordata; class Aves; order Coraciiformes; family Cerylidae; genus Ceryle; species Ceryle rudis. The sequence goes on from JAAGNO010002182.1 coordinate 38,427, forward strand.
GTTTTCAAATCCTGTTTGGAATTTTGCCTGCAACTGATGTGTTTTCTCTTTTAAACTAACAGATGTGGGTGATTGCTGAGTATATAGTGAGGTTTTTGTTTTAAGGAATTGCCAAAAATACCAGACAGCTCAGTTCTGAAATAAATTTTCATCAAGTCATAATTAGGAATGTAACAGGTAGTTAAGTTTAAATACCAATGACAGTAATTCATGGGTTTCAGATTTTTTTTTTATCTAAATAGGAGTGTAATTCATATTAGCAGACTTTTTCAAAAAGTTTTACTGATGGAAAGCATGGCAAACTAACAGGGATGTGCATATACATACTGCAATATCAGCATAGATACTGCTATGGACTAAGAAATGGAAGCCATAACTGGATTTCAAAGGCATTATAGCCTCATATTAAGCATATTTGAGAATAATTTGTAGGTGTTATAGTCCACTTTAAAAAGATCCTTTTAATTCTGCAGTTTAACACTGGGGAAGTACTTGTGGGTGACAATAAATAGCGTGTATGTAGCCTTTAGGTCTGAAGAATGGAATGTGTCTTTGAAGTGTATTACTTTTCTAGTAAATTTTTAAGAGCTTTGCCCAGAATTTATTTTTTTTGCTAGGTTATATATACTACCATATATATGGTGGCATTTTGTGCCATTCTGACCTCCAGTCAATAAGGATATTATCAGAGAAGTTTAATTAATTGTTTGAAGAGGAGCACTGTATATAAAAGCTCTTGAATGTTCTCTATGTTGATTAATATATCTGTATATTGACTGAATATACCCATATATGCCTGTACCTTAATAATATATTTATATTCACTGGTATACAATAACAGCAGGCATTGTAGTTCCTTTAGAATTGTTCCTCTGTATAATTTATGATCCAGACTGTCTACATGTAAACATTTGAAACTGATTCATACCTATCGCATTCATGAATATATTGCTATGTATTCACAGTAATATTTTGGTTTTGTTTATAGGAAGCTTGGGGAAGAAGCCTGGGATTTAGTCTAAATCACTGCTTTCATGACTGAAACCTCCTTTAAAATGTGTCATTGTTTTTCCTTACATAAAAAATAGTTATGGTTAAAAAGACAGGTATTAAGTATTTCTAGAGGCTGTCGTCCCCTACATTTCTGCTTCTTGCATCACTGTTGATGTCATTCCATTTTTGGATCCTGTCAAAAACTTTATTTATGCAGTGACATTTCAGCTCACATGTCCCGTCTTGGTGTTTGTTTTGTTTTTTTTTTTTTCTTGCTCCTAAAAACTGGATAAGTAGTATTTAACTATTCATTGGCTATTCAAAGACTTGCTCTGGCTCTGAGAGCTGGTGCAAAGACCTGGCTCTTGCACACTCTGTCTTTAAATACTGATGCCTGTTTTTTCTGTGGTTCTGCTGCCTACACCTGACAGGGACAGGACTTAAATACAGGTAACTGTGACACTGTAAAATATTCTCTCAGAATTCTATTTAAAAAAAATATTTAAAAAGGTTTCCACTATCTTCATGTAGAAAGCAGCTAGCCTGTAACTTCCTATCCTGACTGCAAAAATGTTTGCTTTGATTCACTTTTTTGTAGAACCCTTTCCAATTTGTTTTGAGATCCTGAAATTTAAGATAGATAATACTTTGTCCCACTGGAGGTCCCTAAATTTGAAAGCTGTACCCTAAGTATCCTTTTTGCTAAGAGTTAGCATAGACCATGTATAAAACCCTCAATGGTACTGGGTTCTTAAAAAAGATCCACATGATTTTTGCCTCCAAGCCACTGTTTTTAAGCTTCTTGGCAAAAACCTTTAGTCCAAAAGGGAAATCTTACATTCTTTTACAAACTGTGATATCAAATAAATAGTTTAGAGATAACAGTGCTCTTATATACAGAAGACATGATTTAAAGAATATGCCAAATGGTGTGCACACTCATTCTCATTTGAAATAGATATGACCAATATGTCTGTCGCTATTGGTATTTTTACTAATCTGGTAGTGGTCATGCACTAAGATTCCAAAAGGCTGACAGTTTCTATTTGGATTCCTTCTTGCTGTCAGGTGCCAAGTTTTTAAAAATGGTTCATCTGTAGTGGAGACAAGGCACTATTTCATTAATATTTCTGATCATCTGTTAAACAGTAAAAGTTTTTAAGTTAAACCCTGCAGGTTGAGTTAATTAAGCCCAAATTTTTCTCTTATGTTTGCAACTCCAGTTACCAGTTAGTTGCTGAAAATAAATTTGTTCTTATGGATGTCCTATGTTTTATTTTTCTATTGCTAACTGGTTGGTCTGGTTGAACCAGATGTAAAAGAAATGGAGGAAACAAAATGTAAACATATATGTACATATGCAATAATATTTCTTTAATTCATTTCTCTCTTCAAAAGGATACTCCATTAAAATGAACTATAATAACTTCCTTTCCTAATAGATCTTGCCATTTCTTCATTTGCTCATATAATACTGTGGCAGAGGTCACAAATGTCAGAGTTGCAGAACGTGCAAATACTGACACCACAATTCATAGAATCATAGAGTGATTGAAAGGGTCCTTTAAAAATCATGTAGTCCAACCCCCTGGACAGGGACATTTTTTGCTAGATGAGGTTGTTCAGAGCCCCATCCAACCTGATTTTGAACAGTTCCAATGATGGGGCATCCAAAGCTTCTCTGGACAATGTATTCCAATGTATTACCACCCGCATCCTAAAAAATTCTTTGTGTCCAATTTAAATATACCCTCGTTCTGTTTAAAACTGTTGACCCTTGTCCTGATGCTACAGGGTCTATCCAAAATATTTTTCTGTCTTATAAACTCCTTTAAATATCGAAAGGCTGCAATAAGGTCTCCCCAGAGCCTTCTCCAGGCTGAACAAACCCAATTATCTCAACTTTTCCTCCTAGGAGAGGTGTTCCAGCCCTCTAACAGTTTCCATGGCCCTCCTTGGGACCCACTCTTACCAGGTCTATTCAACAGGCAATGAAAATACCTATCCAGGATATGCCTTTCTTGGCTGACTCCACTTCCTTGATCAGCATGAAATATATCTTGATCCTTTTAGTGAATCTGCCATTCTGCGAATTGTGTGTACTTAAAGGCACTTCATTTCTTAAAGCAAGACAGGACTTTGCCTCATGGGAGAGGACATCCTTATTTTGCCACTAATTTGCATCAAGGAAAAAAACCCTGCATAGCTAGTTCACCCTGACTGTATTAATAAGGCTTCTTTTATTCCTGTCTTACAGTTTGAAATCATAGGAGTGATTTTAAAGGATGTTTAGTACTCAGCTTTTATGAGACCTAATGAGTAAATATTTTGAATGTTACTTTTGGTCTTGCTGTTTGGTGTGGTTGTTTCTTTGTTGTCACTATCTCATGCTATCTCATTTCTGTGACGAACTGGGTGAGGGGATATGTAGTGAAAGCTGTGATACAAAAGACAGCAAACCAAAAATGGCAAGCCAACAACCTGGAAGTTGTATTGAAAAAGAAACAAAATAGTCAGTACTGAAATACTTCACTTTCCAAAGCAATTTTTCATTCAGATTTTTTTTTTTTTTTTTTTTATGAAAAGGACTGACTACATTTTATTGCTGTGTAATGATTTGCTTATTTTGCCTTGCTGATGACCTGATATAAGATATGGAAGTATGTTCCAGAGTTGAGATCAGGCTTTGATCCAACCACTGCTGAACAAATAAACTGACAACGGAAACCCCAACTCTATTTTTAAAATCTTCTGAGAACTGTCAGATGGTGGTGCGTGAATTTCCATCAAATAACTCTGCTGTCATCGTAAGTATCCATTTGCAGTGAACGGGCTGTGTTTAGTGGGGAGAAACTAATATACTTACTGGGGGAAGAAAGGCTTCGGTATGTTACTACCAAACAAATAAAGGCTCTTCATTTATAAAAACATGTTAACAATAACTGATAACAAATAATGGAAATAAAGCTTCCATCACCAGTTATTTGAGTTCTGCTCTGAATATTGATTTCCTTCAGTTGTTTGTGGGGTTTGTGATGATTTACAACATGACAGTTGTGTCTTAGCACACTTTTGTTTTAGAAATTAACACGTACTGCTTGCCAGAAGATTTATTTATAGACATTTAAAGCAAAGGAAAGCCTAAGATTATATGCTCATGTGACCTCTTCCTAATTCAATTGCATGACTGATGTCTGTATTTTGAGACCAAAATATTTGTGTAGTATGCACTTCTGTGTGGAGGTCCTAAAATAAACTTTATCGATCTGCAGGAGGGTTGTATAAACTCTTTAAATTACAGGAATGAAAAACATACTCAAATATTTTATGAACATTTTTTGGTTCATAAGCTTACTCTCATACTAAACTTTCCTTTGGTGCTTGGATACATGCTTTAGTAATCAGTATTCCTTATATTAATTTATGTAGAAAGTAAATTAGGATTTAATTTAATTGAAGAATTGGATCTTCAATTGCTCTAAGTGTAGGGAAATAAGTGCTTTTGAGAGACGTACGGAATAGTACATTACTTTTGGCAGAATTTAACTGCTGTAAGACAAAATCCATCACATACAGTAGTTTTCTGTCTGTCTTAACTTTTTTCAAGTAAGTAACCTGCTCTTTCAATAAAAGTATTGAAAACTTCAATAATCAATTGTATATTACATACTCTATGTCGGTATCAGTCATAACATTACAATAAACAATGTTTTTGCTTATTAAGAATGGAATTGCCCTTTGCATAATAAATAAATATATAGATAAATAAATACAGCAGAGCTTTTGGAAGTTTCCCCCAAGGAATATTTTGTTGGGAGTCTTACCTCAGGGTGGTCTAACAGAGGAAAAGTGGTATGGCCATGCAATAAGAGTTCTGATGCAGATATTTATTTGCTCTGAATCTCACTTCTGCATGGATATGTGATACATAATTACCAAATTATTGTTATTAATGACAGCAAAATTACACTGCATTCTCAGTGCAGAAACCTAAATGAAATTAATTCTTTTAGCTAGATGGCATGCAAATTAAGTTATTTTTCTGGCTTATAGCCTTAAAATAAACCCCAAAACAATCCAAGTAAAATTTAATTGAAGAAGCTTTTCATTTTTATGAATGAATTAATTAGGAAGCCTAAATAGTTAGGAATGTGCTGCTTGCTAAATAAAAATTCAACTGGCAGAATTTTCTATGTCCTTCATTTGAAGTAGAAAAGCAGCGGCAGAAATAAAAAGCTGTACTGTAACTGTTTCCTGATCAGTTTTATGCAAATTATTTTTTCACAGTGTACAAGAAAGAAATTACACAATTGTTGACTTACCAGGTGTTGCCAATAATAATTAATGAAGCAAGAAATACTAATAGTAATGTATGAGGTTATAGCTTTGAAAAGTTTTGTTCTTTATAAATGTGAAAGTAGTGGAATCACAAATGCTGTTCCCCAGGGCTTAGTGCTGGGTCTGGTCCTGTGTTACATCTTTATCAATTATTTTGATGAGGGATTGATTGTACTCTTAGTAAGTTTGCAGACAACGTGAAATTAAGAAGTCTTGATCTGCTTGAGGGTAGGAAGGCACTATGGACAGGTTGGATCAATGGGCAGAGGACAATTATGTGATTTTTAATAAGACCAAATGCTGGGTCCTGCACTTTGGTCACAACAGGCCCAGGCACCACTACAGGCTTGGGGATGAGTGGCTGGAAAGCTCTCTGGCAGAAAAGGACCTGGGTGTGTTGATTGACAGCTGGCTGAAAATGAGCTAACAGTGTGCCCAAAAGCAGCCTGGCCTGTATCAGAAATGATGTGGCCAGCAGGAGGAAGTGATAGTGCCCCTGTACTCAACACTGGTGAGATGGTACCTTGAGTAATGTGTCCAGTTTTGGGCACCACAGTATAATAAAGACACTGAGGTGTTGGAGCGGGTAGAGAGGAGGTCAACAAAGCTGGTGAGGGGATTGAAGAACTTGTCTTATGAGGAGAGGCTGAGGGAGCTGGGATTATTTAGCCTGAAGAAGAAGAGACTGAGAGGATACCTTCCTGCTCTCTACAGCTACCTTAAAGGTGGTTGTAGTGAGGCCAGTGTTGGCCTCTTCTCCCTAGTAACTTAACGATATGACAAGTTGTGCCAGGGGAAGTTTAGATTAGATATCAGGAAGATCTTCTTTACTGAAAGAGTGGTAAGTGAAGAGAGACCCCATCGGGAAGCCAGCCAAGTAACAACAATCACACCAATATGGCTACATATCGTTCTCGTTTATTGCTTCACAAGTACCTGCTTATATAGTCTGTCAGGCCGTCCATGCGCACATCTAAATTATTTTATTGGTTAACACCTACGTGCTACGTGTGC
>JAAGNO010002182.1:44871-63817 GCA_033439905.1 Ceryle rudis
GCTTTCTCTTGCTCAATATCTCATACTATTATTTCTACTCTACAAGCTTTAAGTCAGGGTTGTCCAATCCTTCAAGAAGGAAGTGGTGGAGTCACCATCCCTGGAGGTGCTCAAAAAATAAGACGGTGTATTGCTTTGAGACATGGTCTAGGGGTCATGGAGGTGTTGGGTAGAAGGTTGGACTTGATAATCTTGGAGGTCTTTTCCAACCTTAACGATTCTGTGCTTCTTAGAAAAAGAAATATTGTCAGATTAAGGGAGTAAGTATTTTGACTACCCACTTAATTCTGCGCTTTTCACTATTTTCTTGTAAACTGCACTCTACACCCTGCAGTGTTGCTTACTGTTTAGAAGTTAAAAAGTCTAACCTACAGGTTTTATTAAAACTGGTGCATTACCCATGGTGATGTTGGAAATTGACTGTACCTAATAAACTATATGAGCTTCCTTTTTCATAAAAATGGGCTATGATGCTTTGGTGTTTTTTGAAAATCATACTTAAATGATTTATATAAACTTAATGGGTGCCATTCATATAATATTTAAGCAATTATTTCCTATATTTAACTAAATTTGCAATAAGTTTTCTAAAAGAAAAAATCTGATTCCTCACATGAATTTTAGCATTTGATATTTGTTACTGATTTAAAAGTTCTACATAGTTTAGAGTACTATACATGAGAATAGGATTAGACTCAATTTCTGTTTTCACATCTTTTTAGTGGCACTCTAGACCTGTTGAAAATATAATATTTTTTAATCATGGTTATACCTTGTGATATAGCCTTTTATTATAGGTGAAAAGTGCTGGACAAAAAGTGTGTATTTTACCCTATAGATCTTGAAATGTATAATGGGAAATAGAATTTCAAAAAGGGAAGTATAAAATATTTGCACCTGGCAGCATCAGAATTAAGTTATCAGCAAATGTTTTGACATGGAATATACCTATGAACACCCATTGGTTTTAAATGTATATTTATTTTACTTGAATTACTACGTTTCATTTCATTCCCTTGTTGAAATGAATAATTTTTTTGGTTTATTCTTCTAGTCTTTTTTTTTTTTTTTTTTTTTTTTTTCTTTCCTCTTCAGAGGCAGTAACTATCAGATTAGGGCTAGTTTTTGCTGGGAGAACTACCCTATGAGTAATAAAGAAAGAAGAAAGAAAAAAAAGAGGACTCCTGTTATCAAGATATTCAAACATTAGCATGCACAAAGTTTTAAAGTCAAAGCTTTAATTTTATGTGTTTATTTAGTAATAGAGTAAATAAACCCATGATGTTTTTCTCTGAAACTCAGCAGTATAAAATTAGTGTGATTTCTGTTTTGTTAGTACCCTGACTGATGCTACATTCGGTAGAGAAGCTAATTGTGAGATACAGTGGTAATCTTTTGAGAATATTTATTGTAATTTGATCTATAATACAATTGTCAAATGTTCGTGGATAGAGAATGTGAGCACCAATGAGGAAATAAGTCACTACCTTGTTTCTTGTGTGCTCAAGTATTATGGGAATAAAATCATATAAATAATATATATTCTGAATAAGATAAGGAAAAGACAGAATAATAAAGTATATTTCCTAGTCTAATGTCTTCCTTCAGGTTGTGCATTTCTTTTAATGAGACAATATAAAACCATAAGCATGTAGAAAACAGAGGGCAACATTACCTTTTTGAGTCAGGATCAAGCCAGCAGGAGAGTCTATTATAGAATTAAGTTGTGGATACTCTAAAGTATATTATAAATCGTGTTCTAGCATAGAGTATTCATGAAGGATATGTATCAGTTATGAGATCTTGAAAAAACCCAGAGCTTTAAGCAACCTCATGGTGCATATATTTCATTACCTAAGGCTATACCCATGCAATAGCATACACACAGATGTTAACGTAACTTGTTTTTAAAGACCCTGTGGTGATACAGGCTCTACAACCCACCCAGTTTTAGTGCCTTACTACCCTTATCATTAGGAAAGGAGAAGGAAATATTTTTTTTCTGACAACCAGCCTGAATCTTGCTGCAGTTTAAGATTTATATTACTGGTTCTGTCTATTATACCTTGAAAGCATAATATTCCCTTCCATTTTGAAGCAGCCTCTTGTATATTTTTAACACCTGTTTATCATGGCCCTAATTAGTTTCGGGGTTTAAAAACTGATTTCACTAAACCACAAAGTCACTGAGATTGGAAGTGATCTCTGGAGCAGGTTGCTTATAATATTATCTGGTTGGGTTTTAAGTTCTCTACAGTGGATACTCCACAACTACTCAGTGTCTTTTACCATGCTCATGGTTGGGGAGGGCAAAGGGGGTGCATGAGAGATCTGAGAAAAGATGTAGGTGGGTAGAGCCATCATGGTAGGAAGTCATTTAGGGTAGCAAGGATGTGAGCAAACTGTGCAATGTTCTAGAAGGACATTCTGAAATTAAGTAACTACAGTAAATTGGCAGATGATTTTCAGGCAAAATGTGAATTTATAGATATGAGGAATAAAAAATAGCAAACCAGCTTCATGTTTAAAATGTTTGTCTCAGAAATGAAAATTAAGATACTGGTGATATAACAGTTGGATGAAAACATCCACTTAATACTCATTAATGTCCAAAAAATGCAATAAAATAATAGAAATTACTGGTGCAGAATAAAGACCATAACAGAGAATATGTTTTTGCTGTTGCATAAATGTGTAAATATTTTAATATTTTGAATAGTATGTACAATTCTGGTTATTCTGCTTTAAAAAGAAACCGTTAGAACTGGAGAATGTTCAGCAAAAGGATGACAATCAGATGAAGAACAACTTATTGGGAGGCTAGGATTATTCAGCCTGGAAAAGACAAGTTGGATGTAAAATCATGAAGATGCACAATAATCTTCACTGACTGTTGTGATGTGGGAGCTTGGAAATATTAAGTGGAGCTTGCAGGAGCCAGGTTCAAAGTAAATGCAAGAATCGATTCAAGAGAAGGGGTGGATGAGCAGGGAATGGATGGAAGGAACTTCATGTTCAAAAACTGTCTGGATCTGAAGATTTCCTGACCTGAAAATAATGGTGCTCATCCACTTTGAATCCTGAATAACTGAGAAGAGATCATAGGCAGCAATAAATATTTGTTTGTTTATCTCCTCTGCTTCATGATGCAGTAAGATACATGAGCAGGATGTTGTCTATCCAAGCATGAAGGTGGCTGTGGTTTTTTTTGTATATTTCTTTCCAACTGTGATTTATAATCAACAAGTGCCATAGTCTCATGGTAATTAGGTCTGTAAAGAACATCAGCTTGATAAGCCTGCTTGTTTTACCATGGAAAACAGGAGCTCTCAGTTGCTTTTAACAGATATGGGCTTTTTTAAAAGTAATACACTTCTTGGAAAGGATATGTTATCAAATAAAACTTTTGTATAGAAGAACGCACTTCCAAAGCAATTCCATATCTCTTTACATTAAAGATAGTAATTCATGTGCCAGCACCCCTTGTATGTTTATGCACAGCTGTAAAATATAAGCAAAATATATGTTTGGGGTGGTTTGGTTTTGTTTTGTTTTTTTTTTTTTTGGTTTGGTTTGGTTTGGTTTTTTTTCCCTAGGAAATAGCTTCTCCTTATTACAATCTCCAGGTTTAAAAATAAAGTTCATTAATTTTCTAAAACTGATTAGTTTTCAGGGTCATATCAATTAATTTTATCAGTTTGTTTTCAGTACTGAATTTAATAGAGAACATAGAGATAGGGTACATGTTGAATTGGCAGGTAACAAACTAAAGCTAGAGTGTTATTTTCAAGTAAAACTTGCATGTTTTATGTGTATATGTAAATACCCATGTGTATATTTAGTGTATTGATGATTTTGTACTTAATGCATAATGGAAACATATGGAAGTGTGTCTATTTTTGAATACAACCTCTATATAGAATTAAATGCATTGTATAAATGAATATAATTCTTAATTCTGGGATATATATGCAAGATAAATGATTAAGGAATTTGGAATCTCTTCTCAATTCCTGAGTTGAAAAACTAGTGAACAGAGCAGAAGCAAGGTCATACCTACAACACATTGATTCACCCTGATCGCTGACTCACTTTGCAGCAAATCAAGTCATTGATTAATTAAAATCAATGTTGTTTATCTTTTGTCTTACTATTCCATCCCAGGAATCTCAGTTTAAGTTCACTATCACTTTATTATGAAACATGAGGAGGAAAACAGCCTGACCAAGACTAAATCCCGTTTGGGCTAAATACCGCTGGGCTATGGTTCATTAAAAAACCTTAGATAGCATGCTGCTTAATGCTACATTGTTGAAGACTAGGAATCACAGTTTTCAGTTAAAGAAATTGTTCAATATTAGATGTACTTTTGTTATCAGACAAGTTCTATTTTGGTAACTTGTTTGTGTTAAAAGCAGAAGATAGGGAGTGAGTGACTCATTTAGAAATACCTCTGTTTCTCAGCCTAAGCAGACACTACTGTATAGTGCAAATTCAGATTGCTGCTTCAGCTCTGGCCAAAGCAAATAGAAATCTGTGTTTTCAGTACACACAGTTATGCGGTTACATACTTTCATGAAGAAAAGAAAACAGATTTCCAAAGCTGTCTTTTTTCTTTTTGCAAATGCATTTGCGTGAATAGATGAATAATACTGAACAGGATTATGACACATTAGCTACATGACACTTGGTAGATTCTGCAGGATTTCAGACTACCTGAAATATATGCTAGTAAGATCAATGTGTTTCTATGTATAAAATTCTTAGAACTGGGGTTGGAGTTACCTGGTCTGTGTCCTTTTGCTAAAGGACTCGTGGATGAATCCGAACCAGATAAAAGATTTCTGGACAGAAGGGGAGAATTTTCTCTCCCTCTTCATGCAGAAAAATTATTTAAAATTACTGTTCATCTGTACTTGTGAGTAGATAGTAAGTAGTTCAAGATGGATCTTGTGGTTAACTTTATGTGATTGTTCCTGATGCTACTGGTGGAATCCGGCTATTAGTAATTGACTCAGAATGAGTGTACTTTTTGAGTAAAAATAGCAAAGGTAGGCTCTTGTGTGGGGCCTAGTTATATGCAAATGTGTTATATTTCCGTGTGCACAATAAAACAAAAATATTTTGATTGACCTGAAATTACTCTCCCTCTCCTCCACTCCATTTGCTCACTGAAGCAAAACCTTGAAAAATATAGAGAACTTGGGTAACAACTGTTGCGTATTACAGTTTTGGTCTGAAGAGGTGTAACGTGTGGTGGAGAGAGATATGTGAATCTGTAACAATTCCTTGATCTGATCAGAACTTTGAAGAGCACTTCTTTATTAAATTGAGCAATTTCATCTAAATTAGCCCTTGTCTAGTGAGTTGTTGGACTCATTGCATGAGTCTCCACGTCTGCTTGGGTATGCAGGCTTCTCCTGTTCTACTAAAAAGGGTATATTGAAGTAAATGGATGGAATCCTGTAAAAGAGAAGTGAGGAGCAAGATTAAATGGTGCTGAAACCTCATGTATTTAAAAACTAAGGGAAGAAGAAAATGAGTTTACCGGGAAAAAAAAAATTTGGAATACTAGAATTTGCGAGAAAAGACTCAAGAAAACAAGACACTGCTGAGACATGGTTTGAAATTTCATTATAGGACAATGGCTCTATAAAACTAATTTCTATTAGCATCTTCAGGCCAGAAAAGCAATTTCAGATCTCAGCTAGAATGATCTTGCTTCAGTAAGTACACTGTAATACTGAGTCATCTTAATAGTGAGTCATTGTTTTATTTGCTGATTATACGGATTCCAGTAATTCTTTATGCTCAGTCCACCTGCACCTGAATGTTAAACTCTTTAAAACTCTGCTCCAAAACGTTCTGAAATACATTATTGCCACTATTTAGGAACTCTGTTATAAAGTTGTGCATCCTGTGTAGCAATTTTTGTGTTTGTTAAATGTTGTAACACAAATGAAAGGGTACGTTGGAAATTTAGGGGTATAATGTAAAATATTGATGTTGAATGCTGCATATGCTCCTTACTTAACACCAAAATACAAAAACTGATGTCTTATGGCATGATTGATAAAGACTTTGCAATGCTAGTGTAAATTTTAAAAAGAAATTCTTATTTTTTGAATTCTAGAAAATTAATATATTCATGTCATTATGCTAGAAACTCATCTTTTTATGCATATGGATTTGAAAAGAAATAATTCATTGATTTAAGTTATTCTCATTTTAAGTAAGTTTTTATGTATGTTGTCTGAAGGTGTAATCGTATTTTTTTTTAGAAAACTATGGATTATGATAGATAGTCTCTGTGGAATGACAACTACTTTAATATAGTGGGGGGAATAAATAGCATTTCAGCTATATATAAATAATTTAATATAATCCACTGCATGCTAAGTGGCAAATCTCAATTTTATTCTAAACCTTGGTGTATATAAATGAATGTTTCAGAATTTTATTATTTTTAAATCTCTGAAGCACATATGTTCAAAGATTGTTACAGGAACCAGATGATAAAAAAAAGTTTCAAATACATATATTTTGTTTTATCTTGTACATAGTCTGAGTTCCTCCCCCACCCCCTGCAATAGATATGCTTCTGAAACCAATTTTTAAGAATTCTTGAACAGAGGAATGAGTGCTTAATTGTATTGTTTATATTTTGCAATTTATTACATTAAAGTTTAAAGAACAGAAATATTTTCACTAATGAGTTTGAAAGCTGAGAATTTCAGAGAGCATTTTACAGAAATGGAAGCAGAAGCAGCAGGGGAAAAAGATAATGAATTTTTTAGCATTAATTAGCTAATTCTGTCTACTTGACTATACATTCTAGAATTGTTTATAAAAATTGCTTGAATATCCAGTCTGTACTGTTAAAAATGCTACTGGTTGTTACGTAAAGCTAGATAAAGTTTTCTTTACTGTCTCTAACTGCCGCTTTCACTGTCTAACTGCTGGTTAGTCTGAAATATAATAGCTGTCCATTTTAGTAGTAGTAAGTAGGCAGTGAAGTGTCACCTAAAAGAAAGCCATATAACTTGCACACATTTGCAAAATCACCTGCTTTGGAATTCCCATTTTAAAGGGTGTGTCAGTTTACTCCTTTGATGAAAATCACTCCAGCTTTTATTTCAAGTGCCGGTAGCTGTGCTATTCTCATAGTATTGCAGTTGCGTAAGGGGACTGGAAAAAGCTGTGCTGCTTTTAGAACATAATTGTTCAAGTGATCTCTGAGTTCAGTACAGGCAGTGGTTATGTATCTGCTTTGACAAGAATAATTGACACCAGTATAACTTCAGAGATGAATGGGACACTTGACATATCCTATCATTCTTGTTTTATCAGCTTCTGCCCCTTTCAAAACTTTTAAAGCGGTGTCTTTTGGTGAACTGTTACATACCTGAATTAAAAAAAAAATTCTTATTTGTGCTAGTCTGCAAGTGGTTTTCTTGGGTAGTGGACAAGTTCTGGAAAATAAAATGATTTTTAATTCTGTATATACCTTTGGCACATTTGAACACTAAAAATAATCTTGGCTCTTGTATCATCTTTAGTATCACATGTTAAGAGGTGAACAAGTGTTTGGCACTTTATAACTCTGTCTTTGGCAGTGCATTATGTAACACTGTGTAAAAGAGCTTTTAGAATAATTAGGGTCACTAAACAATAGGGCTGGTTCATGTCACTTTTCCAAAGTGTCCTTATTCTTGGACACTCTGAGGAGCAAGTTCATATGACTTAGAATCATCACGTGCAAAATGTGTCTTGGATCGTTGGTTGTACACAGAAGTTTCTAAAGTAAATGCGGCCTTAGAAGACCATGCATTCAGAGGACATGTGTTGAAAGCTTACTGTGGTAACAAAATATATTTATATTTTGGTTACTGTTGTCTGTAAAATCACAATAGCAGGCTTTTACTGTAAACATTAAACATGTTTTACTGAGTAAAACCAAATAGGAGTACTTAGAGGTTTTTTTATGGCACCATAGCAAGCCACTGCTAAAACAACAGAGGGATAGAACTCTTGTGAAAGCCCTGGAGACTGTATGTTGTCTTTGTCACTTGGATGGAATCATGAATATATTTCTATACATAAACATCTGTTTGCATGCACATCAAAAGAATCTCTGCATATGTACACGATATCAGTTATAGGAGTATAACGTGTTCATTTTCAAGAGATTCCATGTTCCAGATTTCTTAGCATTATAGTGTGTATTTAACTTCCAAATACTTACTTTTTTTTCTCATACCTTGTTTTGTGACAGGATGACGAAGTAGTACTTCAGTGTGTTGCCAGCATTCACAAAGAACAAAGGAAGTTTTGCTTGGCAGCCGAGGGACTTGGGAATCGCCTGTGCTTTTTGGAACCAACATCAGAAGCTAAAGTAAGAAATTGATACTCTCAACTGGTGTAACTGATCAGTGAATGTTAAACTACTCATCCACAAATATATTTAATTATGATTTCTTTAATGTGATGCTCAATGCACCTTTTGTATGCTTTTCTTTCTGTGACTGCAGTATGAGATTTCTTAGAGATTCTAAATGTATTTTGAGGAGTGACAGTTAACAGCCAAAAGTCACTATTTAACTACTGTAATTGAAATACTTCATATTTTCAAGATTAAGTCTTCAGTCTGTTACTAAGATTTGAGCTTGTGACAAAAAAAAATTATTCCTTTTACTGCAGTAGGTTCAAATATCTTAATATACAGGATTGATAAATTTAAAAGCCATGTCATCTGTTAGTTACTGGTGTTAAGTGTTGTTTCTGTGTTGATTGATCAGATTTAACAGTACAGGGAACAGAATTATTAAGGAATTGAAAAGTTCTCAGGATAAGTGGCTAGAGAGCTGTGAAGAAAAAAATAAAAGAAAATGTGAGTAGTAAGAGGAGCTTGAGAGGAGAAAGGAGTGAAGAGATGAAACTTTAGACCCATACTAGAGCAGCATGTTAATAATAAAGGCAAATGGAGGAGGACCTCCTTCCTCTCTTCTTTGTTCTTTATGCATAATTTTATTTTACTTTGTTTTATGTCTTCATTTCTTTTCCCTTCTTCTTGATAATTTATTTCTTATTATGTTTTTTTAATGTTTGTTGTTGTTTTTTGTTGTTGGGGTTTTTTTTACTGTTGTGGGTTTTTGTTTTGTTTTGCTTTTTGTTTGGGTTTGTTTTTTGTTGATGTGTTTTTTATTTTGTTTTGGGGTTTTTTTGGGGGGTGGGTTTTTTTTTTTTTTTTAAGTGTGGTCTTTGTAATTTTTCTCTTGAAATTTTGGCATGTGCTCCTATTTTTAGCCTGTGTATTATGATCATGTTACATCCATGGTGTTTATTTATATGGTATGAGAGGTCCTTGTCCATCTCTAAGGTGAAAAGTTATGCTGCTTCTACATTTGCATTTCTTTGCATTCCAAGAGTTGTCAGATAAATTATCTCCAGTGTACTTTACAAATCACTGATAATCCTTTCACACGCTTAAGTAAAAATGGTTAGTTTCACATATACATTTTTCAACTACTGTCTTAAAATTTTCAACAGTGATTAGGAATTTTTTATTAATCAACAGCTCAGCTGCAGTGTGGTTTATCTATTACTGATAGTGACCATATCAGTCTGTAAGTCTGCACGTTGGTCAGCTTATGATAAGAAAAGAACTAATGGTACCTACCTATACAGAATGCCATAGATCTGCTTCACATTTCTTAAGTGTCTTAGTAGCAGATAATACCATGGAAGTTTCTGAAGTGTGTTTGAAGTTAAGGTGTTCAGAAATCTTGTATGTAACTGCTTTAAAAGACCTTATGGAGAGTCTTTCCAAACTGCTGGTCTTTACTGAGAAGAGTGAAGAATTTTGAAAAGAGGCATGTAAAAACATATGCTTGAAAAATAGGAAGTGTAGAAGGTTGATCTGTATGATTACCAACAACCTTTAGCAATGACACTTTCATTTACATTTGGACAACATTTTGGTTATGAAATAATAAAGAGAAAAACAAAATGGCACACATCCAGTGGACTAAAAAGTAGTTATTGAATACAAGTATTTCTAATCAAATCCTACAGGGTTCTGTTCTCGCTGCTATGCTGTTGACTATTTTTGTCAGTTAAGCATAATTTAAATTAACATATGCAATTTTTTCCAATGATAAAATCATTGAGGAACTGGCAGATGATTAAGTCATGCCATGCACAGGAGGATCTTTTTTTATATTAAGAGAAAGTAGAGGTATAATTTAATGCTACCTGTATAAAGTCTAACAAGTGAGCATGTAAATAGGCTTACAAAATGGGAAACTATTCCTGCGCCCTGTAAGGAATGTGAAGATCATGGTGGATGTTACACAGTCTTAAGTTCCCTGAGTGATGATGTGCTCAAGGGATTTAGCATAGTCTTTAGAGGTATAATTGAAAGAAACTTGGTAGGAGATGGGAAGTTGTACTATCTCTGTCAATACTGGTTTGTGTTTTTTATTTTTTTATTACCTCTCTATCAATGCTGCTGGAATACGGAGTACAGTCATAGCATTCAAATTCATATGAATGTTCATAAAACGGAGATTGCTTCAGGAAGTGCTATGAGAATCATGGTTGCAGGAGGACATAATCTGTTCAGTTTTAAAAAGGAAAGTATGGACACTGTCCTTAGCTTCTAAAATGGGAAGGTTGATAACAGAAGGCCTTTTAGTTGAGATAGCAGAAGACTGTCCCCCTTGTTAAAATGTTACTGTTCACCTGAGGTGGATTCATTATCCCTGGAAATTACTTTATAAATCTAGATTTCTTCTGTGTGTTAAGAAGGAATCGCATTAAAGAAGATTTAAGACATGTTTATCGATAGAAGTCCAGAGCAGAAACTTTCTACTACATTCTCTTCTCCATTTGACGACTTCACCAAAATCTATCTGTGGGATATTTGACAGGTTCTCCCCTCATTAAACTTTGGCTAAATATTGTTAAACCAAGAGAAGAAGTGCTTTTTCATTCAAGTAGTTCTGGAAAACGTAACAAAATAGACAGGAAAACACCTCAGTGTATCTCTTAATTTCAGAATCACGAGGTGTAATTTCATGATTCATTTTTAATCTGAATTGTATGTAGTAAAAGTAGAAGATAGAAGTACCTAAAAGAAAAGGGAGACAAGGAAAGAGAAGGAATATTTCTTAAAACCAAAAAAAACCCAAAACAAACAAACAAAAAAAAAAAAAAAAAAAGGTTTCTTAAAAATGTAAGGAGCAAAAAAAATGGGCTTTCTATGGTTGACCATTAGCTGTTTTGGTAATTTTTGTGACGTGATGAAGTGAATAACAATTATGAGATACTTCTATTCAGTTTTTACAAATCCATAAACAACTTGCATGTTACTTCTTTACAATTACATGTTACTTCTTCACAATTTATTAGTAAAAACTATTTCAGTGTTGATTAGCTAATAATTTAAATTATGGTGACTGGATTTAAAATGCACTTTTTAAAAGCACTTTTGCATTAATTCAGTAGTATGAAATTATGTTCTTCCAGTCTGCATGGTTACTTTCTGAATTATCAGAAGATGGTTGCCCAAATAATGTCTGATATTTAAAATGTAAGGGGAAAAATATAATTAACTAGGAATAAAAAATTGTATTTTTTATACTAAAGAAATAGCAGAATCATTGAACTATGTGATGTAGTTATATTATTTCATTGCTGTTTTCCTTGTTTTTAAAATTATACTTTAAAAGTTTATGTATTTCAAAGCTGATAGTCCAGTTCAGCAAGGCTACCTTCTACCAATTCCTAAGAAAAACATACCTCAAAAGTAATTGCAATATAATATCAACTCTTTTAGTAGCAAAATTGTCAAGTAAACTTAAATGTCTGAAGGGAATTATAACAAATTAAGATAAGATTTTTATCCTAATGACATCATGTAATGGTTTAGAGGTCTGGTAAAAGTAAACCTAGTAAATTGGTAACCTGTACCACCTTACGTCAGTGTTTTTTACACTGTAGATCAGAAGATGTGGACAAATACTTGGTTAGCAAGCGTATCACCTGCAAGATTTCAATGTAATGGTACTGCCTGAAGGGGTTCAGACTATTGAATACAGAAAATGAGGTATATTCAGTGTTATGGGTCTGTCCATGGAAAAGTGGTAAATCTACATGACTGACCTGTTTGGAAATAGTCTCAGAAATAAACATTTTCTCCTTATGAAAACAGCAGCTGTCAGGGTAGAACTCTCAGTTGTATTTTCAGATTTGCTTTACAAATTTGTGTAGGTTTCCTATATCAAATCCAGCTCCTTGTTTATCTTCCTGTATACACGGACAAGACTGTGTAGAAGTGTGCTGGAAGAACTAAAAATCTCATTGACTTTGAAGAACTATATATTCCAGATTCCTCCTTTCTTAACTATATATCTTACCAGTCAACTTATTCTTCTACTCAAATTCACTTACAGTAATGCTTGCTCAGCATATCTTTAAATGCCTGTAAAATAAAATACTTTATTCTCCACTTGATTTTTCTTTTCTTTTTTTCTTATTACTTTACAGCAGATTTCTAAAACGTTATCTGAGTACCTGAATAGACTTTGTGTTTCCTTTCAGCGTAAGATTCCTGACATTAATATTTCCCCATCTTCTACCTCTAGCTCTCATATTTCACTGAACATCCCTTATTGGCACTGCACTCTACTTGTGGGCTTATCACAATACAGTGATGCTCGAAGTTGGAGAATAAAAGCATAGATCAGCAGATGGTTGAGATTTTATTAAACCCTTTTCAGCTGTGTAATTAAGAGTGTAAAATGGTCTGCCGTGCATAAATTTTTGAATATCAAACTTATGAAACAGTTTCATTTGCAGAAAACAAGTGAGCCTTAACAGATGCAATAGTTAATTTTTGGGTTTATTCCTATTTTTAAAAGGAAGCGATCTAGATAAACTGAGGGGGTCAGTTGCTACTTAGGTCATGCACCATCCACATAAATCACCTTTCACTGGTATTTCTCAAGTCAGTGAAATTTAAAAAATAATTTGTTGCCATCCAACCACAGAAATGGTTAGAGGGATTAGCTGCTCAAAGTCATGGGTGGAAAAATCATTCATTTCATTCAGTGTCAATATTCTTAAATAAATCTGAATGCTCCATAGGCTATAAAAAAGAAAAAGAAGTGAAAAATTAATTGCATTCACTTAAGGTGTACATCTTATAAAATTGTGACTAGGATTACATTGTTGTATAGTGTTTTTTTCATTAATACAGCATTAAAGAAAGGGGTGCAACAATTCTCAAATCAAAATGAAGCCTTATGTGACACAAGACCAGTGTACAGTGAAACAAGTTCTTTTGTTTATTTCTTTGGACTTTCCTGTCACATATTTATATATATTGATGATTCCCTTTGAGACTTTTTTTCCCAGACACATCTTACCTTGACATATCAATGTCAATAAATTGAAAGAAAAGGTCTGCTGTTCTTGAAGTGAATTTAAGTTTCATGTTTCAAAACCAGCAGACATATTGATCCATCAATTGAGAAAATCTCCTGAAGTGGTTTATATTATTATATCATAAAATTATGAGTCTTAGCCATTTAGCGACAGCTACAAATATCTTCAAAACATCAATCCTATATGTCTATTAACATCATACATCTTCTCTTCTGTTTCATTAAGGACATTAGAGAAGAAGTGCAGTGTCCATGGTCTAATTCTAAAAGACAGGAAAGTAATAATATGTAGAGGAAAACTTTTAACTTCTGAGCTTGAAGATATTTCATTTTACTGTGAGGGATACAGCTCTAGGAAAAGTAAAGTTACTGCACTGACAAGTTATGAAGAATGGATTTATATTATTTTCATACAGGGAAATAGCATGTATCTCAAAAACAAGGGAGTAAACATTAAATTTTTATTTTAAAATTAACATGCATGTGTATTCAAACACACTTTTTCATATCCTATTTCATCTACTCTGATCTGTTCTTACACTGTTTAATTTATTTTTACAGTATGTTCCTCCAGACCTTTGCATCTGTAATTTTGTCCTTGAACAGTCCCTATCTGTCAGAGCCCTTCAAGAAATGCTGGCCAGCACAACAGATAATGCTAGTGAAGGAGTAAGTAAATTGACATAAAAGATTATTAAATTTCTGAATATGAATTATGCTTATTTCTTTGCTCAGTTCTATGCTTATTCTTTGCTCCATGGTCTTCTAGGAGGGGGACCTCATGTTATAGGAGATTCTTCAGTTTTCCTGGGACATTATTGATCCACTACTATAACCTTATTCTTTCTCTTTAGTATTGAGGAGCAGGTGCAGTTTGTCTTTTGAAATATTTACAAAACCCGGAAATATCATCTTCAGAGGTCATTTATTACCATCAGTCCATAACTGGATACTGAAAAGGGAATAAGAGAACCTAATGAAATTCAACAAGGATAAGTGTAGAGTCCTACACCTGGGGAGGAACACCATGTACTGGTACAGGCTAGGGGTAGACCCACTGGAAAGCAGCTCCATAGAGAGGAACTTTGGCGTCCTGGTGGACAATAAGTTATCCATGGAACAGCAATGTGCCCTTTTGGCCAGGAAAGCTAACGTTATCCTGGGGTGCATAGAGTGTGTCTAGTGGGTCAAGGGAGGTTTTCCTGCCCCTCTACTCTGCACTAGTGAGACCACATGTGGAGTATTGTGTTCAGTTCTGGTCTCCCCAGTTCAAGAGGGACAGGGAAATACTAGACAGAGTCCAATGCGTCTGGCTTTTGTGAACCGGAAAAGAGTATATGAGATAGGTTTTGTCTATCTTTTTCATATCATACAGATTAAGAGAGAAATGTGAAATAACAAATATGGACTCTATTTCAAAAATATGTGAGCCTGAAAAGCAAAAGGAAAATAAAATTATGTCTCATGATCAGTCATTATAAATCCATATTAATTTGTTATTCTTGTAGCCTTTTTTTCTTGTTCAAATTGTAAGGGGATGAGATATGTGCTATAGAAAGACTGGATTATATGTACTCAGAAAGTCTTTGGTATTTCAGAAAATGTTTTCTCATTACATAGAATCATAGAGATGTCTGTGTTGGAAGGGACCTCTAAAGGTCATCTAATCCAGCCCCCCTGCTGAGAGCAGGGACATCTTCAACTAGAGCAGGTTGCCCAGAGCCTTGTCAAGCCTCACCTTGACCATCCCCAACTACCTCCCTGGCCAACTTGTTCCAGTGTTCTACCACCCTCATGGTAAAGAACTTCTTCCTTATATCTTATCTAAATCCACTCTTTTCTAATTTAAAACCATTATCCCTTATCCTTTCACTCCAGGCCTTTGTAAACAGGCCCTCTCCAGTCTTTTTATAAGCTCCCTTCAGGTACTTGAAGGTGGCTATTAGGTCTCCCCTCAGCCTTCTCAAGGCTGAATAATCCCAGCTCCTCCAGCCTGTCCTTGTAGGAGAGGTGCCCCAGCCCACTGATCACCTTGTGGCCTCCTCTGGACCCACTCCATCAGGTCCATGTCCTTCCTGTGCTGAAGGCTCCACAGCTGGATGCAGTATTCCAGGTGAGGTCTCACCAGAGCAGAGTAGAGAAGCAGAATCACCTCTCTCAATCTGCTGGACACACTTCTTTTGCTGCAGCCCAGGATACAATTGGCCTTCTGGGCTGCAAGCGCACACTGGCTGCTCATGTCCAGCTTCTCCTCTACCAGCACCCCCAAGTCCTTTTCTTCAGGGCTGCTCTCTATCACCTCCTCCCCCAGCCTGTACTGATAGTGGGGATTGTTCTGGCCCAGGTGCAGGACCCTGCACTTGCTCTTGTTGAACCTCATGAGGTTCACCTGGGTCCACTTCTCCCTCTTGTCCAGGTCCCTCTGGATGACATCCCATCCCTCTGGTCTATAGACAGCACTACTCAGCTTGGTGTCATCCATGAACTTGCTGATGGTGCACTTGATCCTGCTGTCTATGTCACTAATAAAAATGTTAAACAAGACAGGCCCCAGTACAGACTCCTGAAGGACACCACTTGTCACTGCTCTCCATCTGGACTGTGAGCCATTGACTGCTACCCTTTGGATGCGGCCATCCAGCCAATTCCTTATCCAGTGAACGGTCCACCCATCAAACCTGTATCTCTCCAACTTGTCGAGTGGGATGTTGTGGGGGACCGTGTCTAAGGCCATGCAGAAGTCCAGATAGATCACATCCACAGGTTGTCTCTTGTCCACTGAAGCAGTCACTCTGTCACAGAAAGCCACTAGGTTTGTCAGGCAGGATTTCCCCTCAGTGAAGCCATGCTGGCTGTCCTTGATCACCTCCCTGTCCTCCATGTGCCTTATCAGGCCTTCTAGGAGAATCTGCTTCATGATCTTCCCAGGCACAGAGGTGAGGCTGACAGGTTGGTAGTTCCAGGGGTCCTCCTTTCTACATGCTGCTATTTGATTCACAGGTCTTAAATTCTTCCTTCATTTTTACTTTTTGAGAAGTAGAAAAATCTTTATTTTTCTCTGTAACTTAGGGGCAGGATAACCACAACCTACTGGTTTAGTCTGCATTTCATATCTTTAACAGGCCAATGTCATGTCCAGCTCAGGGAAGTGGAGTTCTGCTTTATCACCTCCAAGCTTGCAATGTCAGCCTTTGCATACACAGTTTGCAGACATCATTGTTATTGACCTCTTGTGCTCCACTGTTTTCTCCAGTTTAAAGTGAAATTTTTCATTTTGTTTCTGCTCAAACTTTTATAATGATATCTAAAAGTATTTTATGTTCTCTGAATGACCAGCAATAACTATCTTATTATGTATCTCATTTTTTTTCCAATAATCTAACACAATTTCAGTGTGGGTCATTACGCAGGAGTTTGCTACTGAGTGCACTGAGAAATTTTACATAACTATATGGATCATATTGTGAAAGAGCTTATGCATAGTACCCATACAATTCTGAGAAAATTCTTGGTAAAATTTACTACATAAACTGCATCGGACTGCCTACTGTCTGTTAACAGCATTATGTTCCAGTGTAACCAGGTCCTAAATCCCTATTTGTTAATGGCTTTGTTATGAGCTAGAAAAATAGAAGTAGGATTTCTTTTTTATTGCATTTGTAATAAAAGACCATTGCTGAATTGCTTTTAGATTTTTATTCCTTCGGTTTGGACAAATAACATTTTGTTTTATTTCTTCTAAGCTGGGGTTTTGTAGAACACAAGATGTACATAGTTTATAAACCTACTGACCTAATTAGTAGTTTATCTAATATATTGTTCATAGAGTGCAAAATCATTTGCCTACACATGTACAGCTGTTATTTGAATTCCTGGAACTCCCTTTGATTATCTTGGTCCCTTCTGCATGAATCTAAGGAAAAGAAGTGACATTAAAGCCAGTCCTTACTAGCAGTATGTAAGGTACTAGGGACAATCACTATTCTGAAGTTATATTTTAGGCGAATTGTCTTTAATATTTAATGATTGCCTAAATATTCCCGAAACAAGACGACCATGAAGTAAATGCTCCTTTGAATGTGGAAAAAAGCTCTGTGTGTGTGAGAGAACAGTTTTCAAACAGTTATGTAAGAAGTTAGATATTCTTAAATCAGCAATTTCTAACTTGTTATCATGAGAATAATTAGACTCTGGAATAATCTCCCAAAGGAAGTGGTAGATTTGCCTACACTGGACAGATTCTCCTACACGACTCAGCTTGACAGGGTGCTGGGACATGTAATTTAATAAATAAATAGTTTACCTTAAAAGGTTTGACTAGATGATCCTTGAGATCCCTTCCAACCTGGTGTTCTATGATTCTATGACCTTTTATTATTACTCAAGACTTATCCAGATGCAGATGTTATGATCTGGACTGAGACAATAAAATTAAGTATAATGTTGTCTACCATCATATAATTGGTATTAATATTAATCACGATATTTAGAAGTTTGCAAAATTTGGAAATCACTTTTCTGAAAAAGTACTTCATACAATCTGGGATTGAGGATATAGCTAATACATACACATCTATCTACTTATCTATCTAAATCTCAATTTCAGTGGAAAACACTACATTAAATCAAGAGTTTAATTTTTTTGTCATATTATTTAAGCTTGAATAGGCTTGTTTCTTATAAAATGATAGATGCATGAAAAAGTCAGAGAAGGCAGACTTAACCTGTAAAGCTTGTTGTCTGTTGTTCCAGAGGTAACTTTCTTGTTGAGATTCTTCCCATAGAATTTATTTTTTTCTGTTACCAAAAGGAGCATAAAAGATGTGTATTAAATTCTCTGAAGGAAGCTCATAGAAAATTCAGGTTTGTCTCTCCCTGATCTTGTAAAAAATTTCCATATTCAATATTAATAACTGTGTTTTGTTGCAATTATGGATGCAGTTGCTTTAATGAATCTGCCAAATGCTTAAGACAACAGCAGTCCTAGCAAGTGTATATCCTCAGTACCTGCTTAAACCGTTCTAGGCAATAGGTGCATTTTTCCTCTTCCAGGTTTCAGTTTGTGTATGTGTATATATACTTATTTTGTTTGTTTTTGTTTAATGCCTCTGAGAAGTTTATAAGAAAGGTAAGTAGTATCTTATTTAATGTAAAACTTTTTGGGTTGTTTTTTGTTTTTTTTTTTGTTTTGTTTTGTTTTTTGATTTGTTGTTTGTTTGTGGGGTTTTTGTTTTGTTTTGTTTTGTAAATGCTCTGTTTTACTTAATTGTAATAAAAACTAGGTGACAATAAGAGTCTTTGACCAAGAACAATATTTATTCTTGTGGCAGATATTTGTCAATTGCTGTAGCTACTTCATTATTATGATTTCTGCCCAGCATGCATATGTCATAATTTGCTTGAATACTTGCACTTGAACTGTTAGTAGCTCTTCATATTGTTAGATAATTCTGATCATAGTCCATGCATTGCAGTGAAGTTCTGACCTTGTCTGTCAC
>JAAGNO010002182.1:64425-88841 GCA_033439905.1 Ceryle rudis
TTTGGGTTTGTTTTGTTTGTTTTTTTATTTTCTCAAAAACTTCACTGTTTTGCAGTATTTGACATGTTTAACATCATCAAGATCCCAGACGGATAAACTTGCATTTGATGTGGGACTACGAGAAAATGCATCAGGTATGGCAAGTTATTTATGAAGGAAAATGTCACACATTTCTGCTTTTATAAGAGGCATTGCAATTAATGGTACTGTAAGCTTATGAATGTCATGTTTATTGTTCTTTAGAAATAACATAACTGAAAATAAATTATGACCATCAATACTGATTACTTTAGTAAATTAACTGACTTTGTATAATAATGTGAGAGTGCCTTGCAATTAATCCGAGTTACCACAATTGCGATAACACTGGGGATAATGGTCAAAGTAAAGATATTTCGTTGAATAAATTTGATGCATCTGTTTTCCATTTCTATGTTTTGGCACTTTCGATAGCATTAGAATACTGAAAAGCCATATATTGGTGCATTCACCATATACACTGGAAATGTGCAAGAGGATAAGTATGCAACATGTAATGCAGGAAAACAGACAAAATGTAATGAACACATTGCAAAAAGAGATGAATAAAAATAAAAGCAAAAAAAATTAACCAAAAATATAATAGGACAGAGTGGAAGAGATACAACACAAACAAGAATTAACAAGAAAGCTTTAAAATCTAATTAATAGATTTCTGGGAGTACTGCCAGTAACAGTGCTGCTGACAGAAGTCAAGTAAAAAAAAAAAAAAAATTGTGCTTCCATGAAATCACATATAAATTATGAGATGCCACTGGGAGCTATGTTAAATTAATTTAAAAACAACTCGGCCACAGAGAGCCACAAATAGGTTTATGTGCTGATGTATACATAGTGTTAATGGTTACTGAAAGTGATGGGTACTCATCGGGAAGTAACAGGTGACCCTGTAGTACCCATGCCCAGACATATACCTTGAAGGGAAAATCTAAGTACGTGTATACATGCCTCATTAATGTGAAGCATCAAATAAATGCCAATTGTATTAATATAAGCCTGTGGTTTCTATTGTTTTGTTTGGGTTTTTTTTTTGGTGGTTTTTTTGTTTGTTTGTTTTGTTTTCATTATTTTGAAAATAAATTAAAACCAAAATAGACTGATGATGGAGAGGCACTGCCAATATTAAAATATTTGCG
Source organism: Ceryle rudis (assembly GCA_033439905.1). Lineage (NCBI taxonomy): Eukaryota > Metazoa > Chordata > Aves > Coraciiformes > Cerylidae > Ceryle > Ceryle rudis. The sequence continues at coordinate 65,601 of JAAGNO010002182.1, forward strand.
GACCATGATCTTTTGAGAATTCCTTTTCAGGTGACTGTTTAGCTACATGACCTGTTTTGAATGAGTGAAGCTTGTCTTTCACCTGTTTGTAGCCATACAGAAGATGTTCTCAAACAGATATTAGCAGCCTGTTACTTGCTTATATCTTTGGTTGTTGCCTTAGATGAACACCATTTTCTTTGACATGTGTGCTATCTCTCTGAGAACAGTTTCATTGAAATCTGTCTTTATAATTTTATAAGATATTTCAGAGTTATTGTGCATGTGTCTCCTTGTGCCCTAGAGGTTTTGTAACAAATATCTGTAGTCATCTCATTGGTATTTGCTTTGCTGCACACATGCAAAAACATCCTTGTGTATATAGGTAAGATATAAAAAGCAACATGTACAATAAATGCATAGTTCTGTTTCTGCACAGATGATTTTGATAACTACTGCATGCATGTTAACTTCATAAACGGAACCCATAATATCACTTCCCTTTGCCCTGTTCCTCCATCCATGAAACTGTCCTGTTGAATCAATTTCAGCTGCAGAAAGTAACCTTCACCTAGAAGGTATTGAGTAAAAATGCCCTGGATATTTAAAATTATTTTCTTCTAGGGATTTAGCACTTAACACTCTACTTTTAGGGATCTAATTTTTATTTATTATTTTCTTTAAAATAGCCTTCAAATTTTGTTAACAGAGATTTTACATGAAATTTCTTAGTTGACCAAACAGATTTTTGTGCTTTGTCTTATGCTACCAATTTTGCCTTTGGTTAATTTTCTCCCACTTTGCATTGCCCTGAAGGGTGTGAAATTGTGGAATGAGTTAGGTAATCTTTCCAGAATTGGAGTGTGTGTGTGCATGCAAAGTAATTTGGAATCTTATATTTAATGTGTAGGAAATATTCTACAGTCGTCACCCTTGCTTGGCTAATCCTGTAGTCATATGATCTGTAGTGCTCATGTAGTGCTCTACTTCTAGAACTGATATTTGTGATGTAGCAATATTGTAAAGGTGTGGAATCTTTGTTTCAAAACTCCATATTCTACAACAGAAATATATCTTAAAGTGGAAAGGATACAGAAGATCATGAATTAAATATGAACAGTAAGCAAGAGAAGACAGAAAAGGTAGTGATTAACACTGGGGTAACCGTCAGCAATTTACTGGCAGTGAAGAGCCTTGAAGAGAGCACAATGTTTTGCAAGTGGTTATTTGCTATGAAAAAACCATGCAAAGAGAAATATCAGCTTCAGTGATATCAAAGAGTCATTGATCAGATGTTTCAAGGAAAAAGACAAAAAATGAAATGAGCTGAAAAGAGGAATGGCATCATAAGACAAATTTCTTTATTATGTTGTTTCAATGTTGTATACAGATATCCTTAAATTTCTTGGCACTTGTCTGTTTTGTACACCCTTAATAAGTTATCTCTGTCCTTTAGGTGAGGCATGCTGGTGGACAATACACCCTGCTTCTAAACAAAGGTCAGAAGGAGAAAAAGTTCGAATAGGTGATGATCTTATCCTGGTCAGTGTGTCCTCTGAAAGATACCTGGTAGGTTCATTTATTTAGCAAGTGGGATAAAAACAAAGTACTGTAAGGAGTTGGAGAAAACAGTTGGGAGAAAATGGATTATATTCTTATGAATGAAATTATTTCTAATCTTGGACATAATGCCTGGTTGTGATGCACTGCTTTCTCAGTGAAAGGTTTCCCCTCTGTGATATAAGACTGTTTACATGTCTTTATCCCAAGGTGTACTTCAGCATTTTCCATCATGGGAAGTTTTTATTTCTGTAACTGTGCAAGATTTCTAAGCTACAGCTGGAGTCTGCTGATGAGATTTAGAAAAGAGTTCATTTTAAAAGCAAGTGACTAGTAGTTTTTAAAGAATATTGGTACATTTACTTTATTATATATTTCTGGTTTATTGAGAAATTAATATACTAAATATTTTTAAGTGTAGAAATTTCACAGTTTCCTGTTACTGTCATCTTATTTCAGCACCTCTCCATGTCAAATGGAAGTATTCAGGTGGATGCCTCCTTTATGCAGACACTGTGGAATGTACATCCTACCTGCTCAGGAAGCAGTATTACAGAAGGTTTGTCATTTTATTTATTTAGAAATGTATATACTTTAGATGACCTTTTATTGCTTTTCACAAAGAGTACTAACTAAAAAAAAACCAAAAACAAACAAACAAACAAAACCAAAAACCCCCACAAACAAACAAACAAACAAACAAAAAAAAACAAAACAAAACAAAAAAAACCCCAAAACCAAAACAACACACCCTCAGAACAGCAAACAAAAGAGATTAATGAACATCAAGAAAATGAACATGGGATAGAAGAATAACAGAAGGAAAAACTGAAATACACATACATCAGCTGGATTAAGTGAGAAAAGCTGAATAAGTGCTGTAATGTGAGAATAGCAAAGCATAAAAAGCTGCATGAGAAATGGAGACTGACAGTGCTACATAAGAGTTTATTGTCTTCAGCTTAAATTTAGAGTGTAGAAGCTCCAGAATAGCTAAAGCCAGTAAACTTAGATTTTGTATAGTATTTTCAATCACCCTATGACAGAGATAATAGAAGAGAGACAAAGGTACATGCAAATGAATAGCAGTTTTCTTATAGTTCCTGTTTCAGTCTCGTGTTTTTTAAGGGTATTGGCTCAATATATTTTCTGGATCTCACAGCCATGAGTCCTTAATGTCTCTCCATAATAGTTGATGAAAATGAGCTGTCTAAATTCATTCTCTTAATCAGCCTTAAATCCCACACCACAGGGTCAGGATTCTTTTCTCAGTACTTGACTGCCCTTTACAACTATGTTTGAGAAACATCACTTTATTCTGTTTGAGCAATGTCTTGCTCTGTAATGAAAGGCTGATCCATTCAATATTGCCCCTTATATCAGTGCTATCCTCTGTCATTAGCACTGTTATAATGAACATCCCTCCACATTCATAAATAGTAAAAGTCTTTTAAGTCAGGATCATTTTGTATCACTTAACCTTAAAACTAATCACTTACAATATAATCATATGCAAGATCATAGGAAAAAAAGGAGCTGTAAGGGACCTTAAAAGAGACATTGCATTTCCCTGGGATCAGCTACCCTATGTCTTGATAGAGGTAGACTATCCTAGTGCTATAGCCTAGGCTTGTTTGAACTATGGTTAGCTCCTTCTAACCCCAGGTGTTTTAAATCAGCATCCCACAGTGTTTCCGTGCACTGGTCCATAAGAAATGTGTCTCAGATTGTTTGTAGGTTTTCATTTTAAGAGCATATGAGATATGGATTTTCCTTGTAATACTTTGTGATTGCTTTCTGTTGCAACAAGTGTATTATGCTGGAGCCGTATATTTATAAATAGCTGTCAGGTCCCCTGCCACCATGGGATTGGATCATAAATAGAATAGAGGTTAGGTCTGGAAAACTCCCATGTTCTCAGGTTTCACAGGTAAAATCAAGCCAACACAAAAGCCATCCTACAGCAAAATTAAAAATATGTAACAGATGACAATCATAATGATCTACACAGAGAGAACATAGAAGATCAGAGGCAAATTTTAGTTTTCTGTAACAGCAAGGATTTGGCAGCGAAGTTTCTCAAGCATTTACAGAATCACAGAGTGATTGAGGTTGGAAGGCTTCTGGTCCAAGTCCCTGCTCAAGTAGGCCTAGAGCGGCTTGCCCAGGACTAAGTCTAGACAGCTTTTCAATATCTCTAAGGAGGGAAACTGAACAACATCTCTGGGCACCCTCACAGTGAAAAAGTATTTCCTGATTTTTCAGATGGACCTGCCTGTTTTTCAGTGTGTGCACATTGCCTCTAGACCTGTCACTGGTCATGACTGAAGAGATCCCCTGAGAGCCTTCTCTTCTCCAGGTCAAACAGTCCCAGTTCTCTCAGCCTTTCCTCATGTGTGACACGCACCAGTCTCTTAATCATGTTAGTGGCCCTGTTTCTGTACTTGGAACCCTCGTGCTAGCTCAGAATTGGGACACATCCAAAATTGCATAATCAAATTAAAAAACCAAACTTAAACAAAACAACAAACAACCCATAAAAAACCCAAACCAACAAACAAACAAAACCACAAAAACAACCACCACAAAAGCCTTCCAAAAAGGATAAGGTGGGGTAAGCAGAGAAGTAGGTTTTCTGTGTGACAGTTTTTTCCCACTTACTTAGGCTCAGGCTTAGCTGTGTATACACTTCTCAGAAATTATCTGAGGAATGATTGTTTGTCAAAACACTTAGCAGCCTAGCTCAAGTTGAATGGATGGACTGAGAAAGTGGGATTTCCTAAGTGTAAAACTGGAATGGAAGTCAGACAACATACTTTTTTTGATGTTTTAAGTACTTTTGACAGAAAATAAGTATCAGGAAAGTTTGTCTGTAATTTTTTACATTCTTTCTTTGCTTTGACTTTTGTGTTAATTTTCAACAGTATAATTGCCAGTTACTTATTTCCTAATTTAAAAATTTATGTCAAATTGGCCACACAGTATGAAAGCTTCCTTCTACCTTTCCTCCTTTATGTGTGTTTGTTCTTTTAAAAGACATTAATTTCACTTGCAAGGTGAGAACAATTTAGATTGAGGGTCTGATGAATCATCCTCCTCCTACACCATTTTTTTCTTTTCTTTTTTTTTCCTGTAAGGCAAAGTGCCTGTTTTTGACCTGTAGTCTTTGTGTTAAATGGGTTGGAAATTTAGCTTCCATTAAACTTAATCTTCAGAACTGCTAAGTGGTTTTCTGTCCTCTGTCCCCCGCTCTTGCTGTGCAGTTTTGATGTTGACACAAATCATAAATGTGAGAAAAATTTATGAACTCAACAAATTATTTTGTACTGAGAACATTTAAATTGTATTAAGGGGAAGAAGCTCAGGTATTATATACTTGATTTGTCAAGTATAAAGCCAATAATTGTTAAAAAAGTTTTTATATTCCTTTTTTGCCCCATAATCTTAATTTTTTTAGGAGGTATTATATCACCAGTGTTAAATCTAATAAGTAAATGTGTCTCTTCTACAGGGTATCTTCTCGGTGGGCATGTAGTACGTTTTTTCCATGGCCACGATGAATGTTTGACAATTCCATCTACAGATCAGAATGATTCACAGCACAAGTAAGTAGTGGAGCATTTTTATACATTTCCTCCTCTTGAGAAAGAAATATATTGTTGATTTTCAGTTGAATTTAAGGCTACATAGGTTAAACACTCAGAAATCTTTAATTAGACAGTAACATTGTTGCAGAAAGTTGAGACCTACTAAACACAAAATCAGTAATGAGTTCTTCCATTGCTGAAATTCAAGTAGTTGGTTTCCAATGATATTTCAGCCTGTTATGTTGTTTGCCTTTACTGCGTATTACTATAAGCAGAGGTAAGAAAGCATGAGCAGGGAAGATGGTAGTTTTAAAAGAAGAAAGCCCTAAGCAATCTCTGAAAATTAGGCTTCTACAATGACTTCAATATTTTATATATGTTACACCTTTTTGCAAGTTCTTGCTCTCTCAAATTTGATTAATGTGTTGGAATAATTAAATCATATTAGTTAGACTAAATCGTTTTTGTACTAAGCTTAAATCCACAGATGTTACATATCATGTTGATTTATTGCTTGATTTTAACTTTGCATTTTGCTGATAATCAAAAGCACAGCAAGTAATCATTTTGATACACAACCCCCCAGCGTTAAACCCCATATTTAACAAATAAGATCTCTATACTCACTGTGGCAGATAAGTGATGATTTAGGTAATATGATACCACAAGTAACATTGTTATATCAAGTAAACTTTTCAGATCTAAATTTTCCATGTTTACATTTCTGTGGAGTAAAAATGTCTTCAAAGCCAGAAGAATATCCAAGCTGAATATCAGAAAACTTCACTTAGTGATTTTTTTTTTCTGTTTTCTTCATATGTGTACGAAAAAAAAAGATGCAAAGTTTGCACTGAGTGTGAAAATGTGCACATCTCACAGGCCAAGTTTGTACTGTCATAGTCGTAGAAGTCGCATTTACATTATACAAAACAAAATCAATACATGAAGAAAACCCAGAACAAATAGCAATAGGAACAGGAGAAAGATCTGTAGAAAATGGTTGTATTTATTTCCATCTCTGTTTAATCAGTTCTATCCATTCCATTGGGATTATTAAATAACAAGAGTGATAATTTCTCTTTTCATAGAACAAGCATTTAATTTTCTGAAGGTTTCTGTAGAGAAACAATTCAGACAATGCCTATTCTCTGCCAAGCATCTTATGGCTTTTTAATATAGACCTCATGAAAATATAGGCGATGGGCTTAATGAACATCAAATATGCAGACTTGGCAAAAAATCAGAATAAGGTGGTAGGACGGATGGAGTTTTCAAGAGTTAGGGTTCGACCAGCCTCTAGACAAATAACAGACTCTCTATTAACATGTCTCCCTTCCCAGAGGAGATGAGAAAGGGAGTAAGGGAGAGAGAGATATAGATTAGAAAATGGAAACAGCTTTAATTAAATTAATAACAATAAAACAGATGCAAAATCAATATTGAACCCAACCACCCTGATGGCAATTACATTGCCATTACCATTGATGCTGTGGGGAGACACTGGGGAAGTCCCAGATTGGACTCAGCAGCAGATGGGAATTGGATTCAAGAGCTGGATTCTGCAACTGGATTCAGGAACACATAGACTGGGATTGAAGGCAGAATGAGCAGAGTCTTCCTCAGATGCTGGACATTGAAAAAGACACTTGAGCCTCATGATCACTCAGCTTTATACTGAATATGACGTATTGGAATACTTCATTGGTCAGTTTAGGGTCACCTGTCCTGTATGTTTCTTCCCCCAGGTGCGATCTTTTGCTTTCTTATACCTCCAACATAGTACACAAGATTTAGCAGTGACCTTGGTCTTCATAGGAGCAAGTATAAGCAAGAACCTTTCTGCAAACCAATCCTTGGTATCAGCTATAAACACTGAGCATTAACGTTTTTAGAATAAGTTATATGTATTTAACAGCACTAGTAATTTAGATTAATTTTTTGGGAACTGTATGAATTACATATTTTTATGACTGGTTAAGGAATGGCAAATTCTCTCAGACACTCTGGAGGCAAAGTATTTTATCAAATCCAGAAAAAGAATAACTAGATAAAAATAATCTAACTTAACTGAGATGTTTGGATTGTGTATTGTGCTCTCAGTGGTAAGAAGGATTCTTCTGCCTGTTCAACTCCATCTGTTTGTCTGGGGGAAGAAGTGAGTCCTATAACATTTACAGAGGAGTAAGTTATAAATACTGTGTAGCACAAATTAAAACAAGAGGCTGATCTTCTGAATCTTTCCTTCAGAAAAGTTCTTTATGAAACTGGAGGAGCTGGTGTTCGAGCAAGGTCTTTGTGGAGAGTAGAACCCCTTCGAATAAGGTACTGATATTTTTTTAACTTGTTAACAATTGTTAACAGCAATTCCGTTGTTACAGACCCTTAAGGCAAAACGAGAGTGATATACTTTTCATGCTATATGGTATATGTTATTATGTTCATTGTCAACAATAAAAAGTAATTTACCATGATATAATCATATAGGGAATGTCAATATTGTAAGACTTTTTTGTTGTTTTTTGAGGGCTTTTTGGCTTTGGGATTTGTTGGGTTTTTTATTTTATAATTTTTTATTTGTATCCTATATCAAAAGCAGTGTTGCCTGTGAGATACATCTGCTTGAGATATTGCTTGTGTCCTAAAGTAAAATGCTTTCCTAATTTTTACTTGGAATTCTAGATGCATAGGTGGACATGAGAACAGTAATATCTCTCATGGGTATCTTTTTCTCTTTTTAGACTCTGTCCCTCCTAGGTGATTAGTTATTAGTTAACTTGTTGCAAGTGAAATTTCAATATACACTCTAAGGGTATACATGTTCTAACTTTGATGGCCTTCTGAACTGTATGTTTGTTTTAGTCTTTGTGTGTTTGTGATTGCAAATGAAATAACCTTATAAAACCAGAGATGTAGGATAGTTCTTTGGAATGTTGAGTTCTCACTTAGATTTAAATTGTTTAGGCAGTCAACTGAACTACAGTAGTTAATTCACACTTCAGTATTTTTCAGAAACATGTAGGATTTTTTTTTTACAGACACTGTATGTAACACCCTAATAAAATTGAGAGTGAGTATAGAAACAACAGAATTGAATCTGTGCTCCTTTCCAAGGTTCCCTTTCAAACGTATTAATAGTTTTGCACCTGTTTTGATGCAAATAAATCAAAAGCAAAAAGGAATATATACATCATATTCTGTTTTCCAAGTATCCTTTAAAGGCCAAAATAGAAATATTAGTTATTCATTAATTATTTTTTTTATGTCCTGTATGTTCAGCTGGAGTGGAAGTAACATCAGATGGGGAGAGCCTTTTCGTCTTCGACATATTACAACAGGAAAGTACTTGGCTCTGAGTGAAGATGAAGGACTTGCAATGTTAGACAGAGAAAAGTCAGACACAACATCTACTGCCTTTTGTTTTAGAGCATCAAAGGTAAATAACATCAAACCAAATTTGTCTTAAACTTAGAGCACTCAAATACTAAATCTGAGTTGGTTGAAAGGCTTTATAAATTATTTATATTTTAAAAATTGAAGCAGTTGACAGGGTTTATGCATTGAAATACAACAATTGTAAACAACCTGTGTCGAGAGTAACAAAGTTTTCCTTGAAAAAAATGGGGGTGATAAATAAATTTTAAACTGAAGTGTTACATTAAAAAAACCCCACAAACTAACAAAACAAAAAACCTCACAAACAGAAACATCCATCAAAACCAACAATGACAACAAAACCACAAACAAAAACCAAACCAAACAAACTTGAAACAGTGGCTTAACATGAATCCTTTAATCATTATTGAATTATTTTAATTGGATAGAATCTTGTTAGAATGTTGCTCACTCCAGCTCTATCCGTCATAACTGAATTCAGTTGAATTCAATATGGTGGGGCAGAATTCTGCCCTTGCTATTCTTTGTGAAATGTGTTAACAAGTGACTTGTAGTCAGTGGTTTCTAAGACATATTTTTTCAAACTGTGCTCTTTAGTGAGCTGCTAATTGCATGTTACTAGCTTTTTGTTTCCAGATGAGAAAAACAGTATAAGTGAGAGAATGAAGAATGATTATGAAAGTAAGCAAAATGAAATTTACTTCTTCCAGAAAGTGAAAGATATTTTTCACCAAAGATGATGAAAAGTTTTTATGTGCTTTCATGGTATTACTTATAAATAGTTGCCATAGCTGAGAAGTTAAATGTTCCATGTAATTCTGAATGCTATTTGGTCCATGAAGGGCAGTGAAAAAGAATCTTTAGAGTTAGATATATGTTAGATAAAAACTATCATTAAAGGTGTTATAGATGCTAGACTTCTGTTAGTATGACAAAGCAAATACTTAATTTAAGCCTGTTTAAAATAATATTTATTTTATTAGTGTAATTGCATACAGTATGCCAAAGATTTTTATTTTAACAAATCAAAATAATTGAAAAACTATCAGGATATTTCCTTGGATTGCTAGATGCTCACCAAATAGTCTTTGATTCTTCGGTGTAAAGGCTGTGAGGTGTAGATTGTACATATAATGTTGTGCAGGGCCATTTGCTTCAGCTGTAATTTTTCTCGTTTTTGAAAAAACATGGGAACCTGGTAAGGATGGTGAGTATTGCCAGGAATGCCACAGTTACTGTTTTAACATGGTGTTCAAATTCCTGTAATGTACTCAGTGCCTAATTGGACACCAACTATCCTGTCGTCTTAAATATTTCTTAATATTTTAATCTATGCATATAAATGTATAAAATTTAAGTATATACATTTTATGTTTATATATGCATATTCATAAAATAAATATTTGTTACATTGAATAAACATGTCCAATTTCCTTACTCTGTTGTTGAGGTGTGCCTCAAAGGCATATTAGTGACATTGTAACAATCCCAAAAATGCCTAAGGTGAAGTATAGTAGTAATTAATAATGCAGAAGTCAGTTAAGGGCTGTGTAATGCATTCATCCCTTCTACTGTGTTTGTATATAATATGGTTATTAATGCTTATTTATGTGTGCAATACAAGTTCAACGCCTCATCATCCTAGAATTTGTGCTTTCTATATAGAATGTTTTATCTCACAATGGATTACAAATTTGCCTATATCAAGAATAAGAGTAGTCGTTTATTGTCTGGGCAGGTGAGAGCTGCACTGGCCCACGGGTAGAGACATTAGTGTTTCCAAAAGTGAGGGAAACAAGCAGTGATAACTCTTTCTGAAGAAAGAAAGGTGAGGTTTTAGAAGTGAACAAACCCCAAAGGTTGATCTGGGCTGTAAGAAGGAAAGGACTCTTTTAAAACCAAGTGCTGACTTCATATAGATTGAGAAGGGAAAGAACTGTAGAACTAGATAGACTAGATATTTGCAGACTAAATATTTGCAAGTGTGATTGTCTTAATTTCTGCATGTATGTATTTGTTAACCTTTGTTTTCTTTTACTTTCTCAATGAAGAAATATTTTCACTTGCCTAGACCTTAATATGACATGAATTAAGGGGGGAATTTCAAGATAACTGTCTAATACTTTCCTACCCAGCTGTGTACAGATCCTTACAAATAGGATGCTGGAATACCCGTCTGTTTACAGCACTCATGTCCTTTAGAGTCATAGAATAATTCTGACTGGAAAAAACCTTGGGTAGTCATCTAGTCCAGCCTTCTGCTTCAGGTGGCGTCAACACTGAATTCAGACCAGATTGTTCAGAATACATATTTCTATGGAGTATCCAAAGGAAGCAAAACATTTCTCCATTGAAGCATTCTTTCCAGTCTGGAAGCCGGCAAAACAGTTTTTTGTGGAAAAAAGAGATTATCCTTGCCAGTAAGCAGAGCTATGTGGAGTATACCAAATCCCCAAGGTTTCCCAGGAGCCTGTAACACACAACTTAAAAGTCTTATTTTTCCAACAGTTATAGCAACTTTTTTGTTGAAAAAGCATGCCTTCATTCTCAGCCTTGTTACATACCACTTCAGCAGTCCTCTGTATTACTTGCTTTTCAAAACCTGTGATTCAATTCGTATCGTATTTACTTTGACAGGTTTGTATCTCTTTCCTGGGTAACACTGGAAATCAAAATGTATTTTAAATAATAAAATTAAATTAGAGTTTTCTTTAATATGTCCTTCCATAAATAAGAATAGAAGGGAGCTTAGAAAAAATGAAATAGTATGCTAAAGAACTTTATGGTGCTGATTTCAGTGAAAACAGCATGTGCAATTATGTCTGTTTACTGCAAATTAAGCTTACAAGCATCAGAAATTGAAGGAAACCCCTCAAAATGATACCTTTGGTTTGGTTTAATATAGAGCTTACTTTTGTCAGAGTTTTAAAATGTCAACCTTTATATTTTAAGGCAACAGTTCTGTAATGCCTTGTGACCCCAGAGACACCAGTTTTCCTACAGCAGATGGAATCCTGTTTTGAAATGGGATGTTCTCATTGCAGCACAGCACTTGGCTCAATATACTCTGCTGAGGAGAACCTTGATTCTGATTATAAATTTGAGAAAAAAAAAAACAGTGAAGAAAGAACAAGAGCATATTTTAAATTATGGAATTAAAAATTGTTGCAGCCCAGAATTAAGTTTTGAGATTTCATGTTTTATTTTCATGATGGTATATACAATTGACAATGGAGAAGTTGTTGGTGTAGTTTAAGTAACATTCTGACACATTCAAAAGTCACAGATGACTCATGCAGAGGGATTTTATATCATTTTAATATTACTGCCAGCATGTAGCTATCTTAGGGGTCAAAACGGCATTAGGATGTTGAAATAATTTAGTAGTAATCATAAAGTTTAATTAGTCTTTGGAATAAGATGATTGGTATTACAGAGTCCTTTATCTACAGTTGTCTGTAGATAAAAAAGTTAATATTTTGCAATTATCATTTCCCAGTAAGCCCTGCATTTCAAATACAATATTAAGCTATTTTTTTCTACTTCTTTTATATGGGAGGAGAAAGTAGAAGGTGAAATTAAAATAATCTTCTTGTTTTTCTTGCTTACTGGGGTGTAGAAATGTGTAGTAGAAATGTGTACAGCAAAGCATACAGAATACAGTAAGCCCACTAGCAAGATAGGTAAGCTCAACGTATCAGTCCTCTGCACTTATATTTGTAGACCTTATATCTTTTTCTTTTGTTAAATTGGGGTAGCCGATATGGCAGTACCTTTATTGCAATAACAGTGTGCAACACTGAAATGTACACATTTATTTAGCTCACATAGTGTAGATTTAATGAGTTTAGCAGTCAAGGTTGTCTTACCATTCTTAGGGGTATGTGAACAAGCATTTAAAATATCAAGTTTTTTTTCTGTACTGTATTTTTACAAGAAGACTGTTGAAAAAATTATTGTAAACACAGTTGGATTTATTTGACCTCTTCTCACTTCCATTGCCTACCTTCCTTCTGTCATGTAGGAATCTATGGTTCTATGAAATCTATCATTTTCCATGTCTTCCCCTTCTAGTGTATTATTATCTTATGCAAGTTGCATCTTTGATAGCTTTGCCCTCAAGTTCCTTTGTTCATTCCTTCTTTTTTTTTTTTTAGTTACTGTTATTTTCCCTTTGCCATCCTTCAGACCCATGATGTGATTTATTTTCTTTGACTTGATTCATTCATGGCCTGAGGGAGTTAAACTGAGAATAGGTTGAGAAGAAACAACTTTGAAGGAGAGAGCGTTTGGATATTTTGCTGTTAAGATATGTACAAATATATAGATAAGAGATTTTGTTTTTCCCTTTCTCCCTCCATAATCTTTCTCTGACTATACTTTTCAGCTGTTAGAAAATACACCCTCTTCTTGTACACTGCTATCAAATGGTTGGAATCCTAGAGAAACTGGATAGAGCACAAAGAGCAAAACATCACAAAGGAATTTATGCTCTATTGCTTAGAGTGAGAACAGCTTTCAGGCCCTCCAAATCATTCTAAGGTGTTATTTCTGAAATCTGAAAAAATCTTAGATTTTCTTTGTTTTGTGCTGTCAGAAAGGATTAGTATTGCTCAATTTTTTAAAAACAGTAACTTAAATAGGACCACTTGTTACCACATCATGATTTTCTTCATTGAAGTTTTCATTGATTCTTAATTCTTGAAGCAGATGTAATATTTGAGAACAATGTTTTAATCTTCAGGGTGCTATGTAAAGACAATTACTTGCTGACAGTTAATGAATTTGTGTTATTTATTGTATGTTTCATTAAATGGCTTCACTGTAAATATGTGTTGAAAGAGTTCATCTTTATCTGTACATGATAGAGCAGTCCACATAAATATAATGTGACATGATTTCCCCATAGTCTTGATATTGTAATAATATCCCCAAGTAACGTCTTGTAATTTCATTCTACTTCATCTTGGCATTATAATGCCAACATAATTCCATAAATCAATGTAGATTAACATAGTTAAAATAGATGTTCTCTTTATTCCACAGATGTACATTAAGCAAGCTGAAATGAAATAAGAAAACCTGTCACATGTATAATAATTTAAACTGTGTATCAATGTCTAACATGTTTTGTTTACTTAGTAACAAGTGAGCAACTACGAGACTTAAAATCCTCTAGCTGTGAATAAAAAATGATGGAAATAGGTTGGTCTTAAAAGTTGTATTTGGTTTTCTAGCTGAGCACTGAGCAATGTCTTTAAAAGAAATTTGAAAGAATCCAGATCCTCTTATAAAGAGGATAAATGGAAAAATAAAATAATAATAAAAAAAAAATGCAAACATAAACTAAATGTAAAAGCCAAAGCATACTTATTTAAAAATGTAGTATTTTCTTCTTTGTTGGTTGCTGCAATACAGAGGCATTTTTCCAATTGAAGTTTTTATTTGCATATGCTATTTGTAAGCGAATATGTATTTAGCATTAAAAAAGTTATAACTAAATTGCAAAAAAGATTTATGCTCACTTTTCTTTTTCATATTTAAGCTAAAATTTGAAAATTTTATTTATGCGGAGTTCTACATGCTTTACACTGAAACTTTAATTACATTGGTAACTCAAATATTGATTAGGCTAGGTTAAATATTTAAAGTATTTATTGATGTATCTTTACATGGTAATAAATTTTACCTGATTGTTCTTGCTTCAATGAAAATGATGGTTCAGGTTTGAAATTATTTTTAATCAGATTCTGACTAATTAATTGGATAGAAACAGAAATTATGTGAAATGGAATTCAGCTACAGCTTAACAATGTAAGTAGCATAAAGATTGTTTGGTGTTGGAATGTGTTTCAGTATAGAATTAAATAAATGGTTTATCCTGTTCCAGTACAGAGATTAACTGCCAGGTTTTATTTTATCTTCGTAGGAGATAAAAGAAAAGCAGGATTCTAGTCTTAAACGTGATATTGATGGAATGGGAGTCCCAGAAATAAAGTACGGCGATTCAGTCTGTTTTGTCCAACATGTGGCCAGTGCCTTATGGTTGACTTACAAAGCACAAGATGCTAAATCAGCACGTTTAGGTCCCTTGAAAAGAAAGGTAATTTTTTTTAATTACTTGTAAAATGAATGTTAGTTACATCACAGGTTTGGTGATTCCTGTTTTTTGCCATTCTACCAGTGTGGCAATTGTGAGTTTAATTTTTTGTGCTCTTTATTGAAAATGTGAATGTTGCATTCTAAAAATGAAAGCAGTGGTGGATATTAACGTAACTATGTAACTGAAGAAAAACTTTGCCACTAAGAATTGGTTTTAGCTATTTTTATTGCCAGAAAAGATTTATAATTTGGGCTCATTTTTATTTTCATCACTTCAGTAAAATATGGAAATTGCTGATTTGGATGGTCATATCACTTTTTTGTAAATCTGTATTTAACTGTTTAAGAGCATAAACTTGTAAGTCTTCTTACATTCACTGGTGGTTTAGATTTTTAAATTGAGTATATTGTATGAAAAGACAAGTTTTTAGAAATGGCCCATTTAAGAAATGGCCGTAGAAACTCCTCAAGTTTCTGAAGTGATATTAACAATTTCCTGCCAAAATGTTAGATATAATTGTGATGTGGCATCAAAAAGGTCTTCCAGCCTTTTGATTACATGGTATGAGTATATTCTCAATTAGGGCCATATGACCTGTTATCTGTTCAAATCATTCTTACATTTCATTCAGAATTAAAGAATTTAGTACCAGCTTTGCAAATCCAGTGATTGTCAAATGATCCTCTGATTACGTATTAACAGGTTTTTTACAACTTGAATATTCATTGGAACACAGAAAAGTAAAAAAGGTTAATTACTGAACATAAACTGGAATTATTCTTTATATGTATGTATGTACATTCACAAGAGAATAACCGTACAGAAGCACAGTAATACAAAAAAAATTAGGTCCTCAGCATACCCTTGGCACAATGTTTGTTATTTATGCAGCACACATGGTCTTAAATGGGCTGTGAGTGCCCAACCCCTTCATTTCTTCTCAGCAACCTGGCTGATTAGAGAAGTTCTGCTTTGTGTGCTGGTCATTCAGTATTTCTTGATAAGAGACTTAACCACACAATGATGGTCTGTTGTTTTCCCATGCAACAGCATTGCATTGCATTGCATTCCCATGCAATAGCATAGCATTGGCTATGGGATTCTGTTTCCTAAGAAGGTCCAAATTTACTTCTTGAAAAGGTAACATGTTAAATTCTTTCTTTGTATTCAATGACAAATTTTGCAATAGCTTCCTGGGAAGATTATTATTTTTTTTCCGCTAAGGGACTAAAAGAACTTCCATAATTGCCTGACACTTCTATTCTCCTTTCAAACTCTTCTTCATTCATGTTCAAAGACTCCAAATCTTTTGTTACACTCTCACCTGGAGAATGCTCTCCTGTTAAGTGCCTTCAAACAGAAGAAACCCCAACCTTCTCCCATCCTGTAATTGATATACCCATGGAGGCAAGAAACAGTTTTTCATGCTCTGAAAAATATGTGACTAGACTATAATTTTGTAAGCAATTTTAGATATATACATCCTTTAAAATTTCATATAAAAATCATTTTTCTACAGTAAAAGTAAAGTCATGGCTTTCTGTGCATCTTCCAACATCATTTTGCCTGGAGGTTTTCACTTTTCTTCACTGTAATCCTACTCAAGCTGCCCTGCACTTTTTGTAACATGCCTCAATAGCCCTAGGAGAACTGAGAAATACCTTATTTTGCAAGAGGCAAAGTGTTTGTGTTTTTTGTTTTGGTTTGTTTTTTTCCCTACATAACTGAGCTATTATCACTGACAGCTACTGCAAATCTGTGGAAAAGAGAAAACTACTATGGGTTTAGTTCTGTTAGAAAATATTCAAAATGGCAACTAAAAATTTCTGTGTTTTGGCTTTGGTGTAGTTTCATGAATCTAATTATCATGCTGTCTTTGAAAGACACACATACATAAGAAATTCTGACATTATTTATGATGCTTCTGTTACACAATTTCTGCCAGAATTCTGATCTGTTCTATGTCTGTCTGAGATCTTGGTAAGCAAGGGTTCAAGACTTTGACAGGTAGTGGTGATGTTTACATCAGTATTCTACAAAACGTTCCTCCACCATCCAGCTTAGATGATGGAAACCTGTAGTTTCAATTTGAGAACTTGTTTCTGTGCAAGCTCTGAACTCCTGCCAAGCTCCAGAAAGCTAGAGCTCAGAGAACAGAGAAACATATACTGCATGTTTTGGATTCATGTCCTGGAGATCACTGTTGATCAATTACCACTGCCCTCCTGTACCTCAACAGGCAAGACAGTGCAAAATGCCCATTTATACTCAGGGAAGTGGTTTATCTGAGGAACTGGAGTAGGCAGTGCTGGATGCTTCTGGCCATTATCTACTTACTGGAGTTCTAAATAACACTTTCCTGTCACTATGGTGTTTCTTGATCACTTAGTTGAAGTTTTGGCATGTTTGTTTCTTTTTTTGGTCAGAAAAATAGGGAAAGTTATGTCCTAAAACCCTTCTCTCTTCCCTGATCTACTGCATACTTAGGGAGAAGAATGCATACCAGCTACACAGTGGTGAACGTGCAATTACTCTGCAAAGCATGACAGCTTTACTATCCTATCTGTCAAATGGTTTTGTTCCTGTAGCTCCGAATTCTAGAACTACATGCAGTGGCCTGAGGAAACGTTATCTGATTGTCAAATGTTTTCTTACTAGTTCGGTTATATGAATGTTATTTTAGTTATTGTTCAGTTAAGAAACTCCAGAACCCTTTTTTATGGAAACACTGCTATTTCAGTGAAGTCACCAACAGTGTGACTCTATATAGAGAAGTATTTGAACAAAGAAGAAAGATCACTGAAATCTGAACTAGTTTTTCTCTATAACATTTCCATGGATTCTGGGGTCCAGATAAACTCATAGGGTGATGTTTGCCTCTTTTAAAAGCACTTCCTCTGCATGTTGGAAGGAACGGAGCACAAGTATACTTTGGATTCTGCCAACTATAGAAAAACGTCACTTTCCAATGGCTTGGTATATCTAGAAGACAGTATGTACAAAAAAACTGTTGGTAAATAATCTTCCCATTTGTGGCACTAATCACTTGTATAACATTATTAGTTTATTTGTTAACTACTCAGTGCCTTCAGAATGACTCAGCTAACTGGGAAGTTGGGCAGGAAATCTTTACTATCTCAGAGCTTAAAAAAATACATTTTTCAGTGGATAATTCAATAGGTACATCTTGGACAAAGAAGCAGGATAACTCACATTTAATTCTTACAAAAGTGTTGTAGGATTTTAAAGATTCAAAATGATCAAGACTTGTGATACCAAAGACTAATGTTGGCTTTTTGTGAAATTGGGTAGCTATTTAAAGGGAAAAATTAAAAACCCACCAAGGGATCTCTGTTATTGCTTAAAGTTCATATGATGTTCACAACTGGATCCGATAAGAATCTAACAGAATGTACAGAGAATAGTTATTTCTCCTTTAGCTGCGTTGTAATTTGTATGATGTTTGTCACTTCAGCTTGATTTTTCTTGTCAGCAGTCTCTTCATGCATGAATCCTTCAGTAAATGATGCTTAAGATAGAGAAGATCCTCTTTCCCTGACAACCAGAATATAGAAAGAATGACATTTTTTGTTTCAGTTGTTTGAAAATATTTGATAAGCATATGCTTAATGAATTGCAAGAGAATACAGGTACATTAAATTGTCTTACCTAATTGACTTTCGTATGAGATTGACACATTTGTAATTAATGGAGAAACAGGTGTTCAGATAAAGTGATTAACAAGTAGCAATGCAGTATATATAAAATCACTTTTTTCCAGTGCAATGTTGAAATAAATTACAAGGTACTAAAAGCACAAAAGTTTTAGAAGTAACTATTGTGATAATTACTGCATTTCAATAGGTTATATTGCACAAAGAAGGTCATATGGATGATGGTCTAACCTTACAAAGATGTCAGCACGAGGAATCCCAGGCTGCTCGAATCATTCGCAATACTACAAGCTTATTCAGCCAGTTCATAAGGTAGTGTTTACCATTTTATATACAATCTTTTGTTTGATTGTTTTCTAAAGTAATCTGAAATTATAAGAATTTATCTAACGGAATCCTTATTTACCGCTTTTAAACATTTGTATTTAGAAGCTTTTAGCAATATATTTTTACTGTTTGTAATTTTGATGAGTAATGCCATTAAATAGATCAACCAGCTTATTTATGATTATTTACATGAAATGTAATACTTTGAAGCTGGAAGCAAACTAGGTCATAATCCAGGTTGAAGAAAGCATGTCAAATGATCTTAGTATAACTCCATTAGTAAGTATTCTACAGTAGATAGAACTCCACAATATTCATAAAAGGGTTCTTACATTTCTTAGTAGACCAATTATGTTTGTTTCTATTCAGAACTAATTAAAAGGAATACTGATGCCTAATGCTCTTTGGATCAAAAATATGATGAGAAACTGTAGCATCCCAAAGTCCATGCAAAGAAACAACAGAAGGAAGTAAAAAATAGATTCTACATGTCTAGGAGAATACCAATTTATTGCCTTCAAAATCTGAGCCAAAACATCTTGCTTGTCCTTTTTTAAAACACCCATCCTGTCCATCCTTCTCAGTTATCTCTTTGATCGCATCTGGAAGATTTAAAGACTAGAGGAGATGCAGTTCCCTCTGGTAAACTATATGCAGTATATCCTTCTTCCCCTAGTATTTCTGGTTTTTGGACACGAGTATCATTTAAAGCAGTTTATCTAAATTTGTATGTTGCTGGCTGAAAAAACTTTGTGTCCTCAGGAGAAGTTGAATCTTACTGAACCATTGACAAAATAAGCATGAAAAGATACTGTATTTATCACTTTTCATCCCTAGTTTTATTTCCTGAATTCAAGCAATATTATTTATGAAACAGATTTTTTGAATCACATTTGACTTGCTTTGACCATATGAATGCACTCACTTCCACTTAGATTTTTCCAATCCTCTTGAAATATATGTTATGTTCAAAAGGGCTTATTCTACTGGTTTGTATCATTTGATTTGTCAATGTGTACGTACCTGTTTAGAGTGCTTTCTGTCACTTAGCAATTTAGCTTAATTTTGACAGACCTTTGTTACCAAGACGTTTGAGACTTTACACTGAAATAATTGTAAACTGATTGTTCTGTGAAGGTTTTAGTATTCAGATAGTGAAGGGAAGTATCATGAAAACTGTCTTACATATGTGCTTGTATTTGACTTATTGAATAATATCTTTAGCTATGTTAGTTTGAAAATATTAGGCATTTGGAGGCATAATTTTATTATGTTATTTCTTCTGTTACTTTTGCTCCTCTTCCCTCATTCTTTGGAGTAATTTGTTCATGACATTTATTTGATGATACTAAACTAGGATGATAATAGCTCTTTACAAGCAGCAAGACAAAGATCTTCAATTCAGTGAATCTGTGTTGCTTTCACTATAGCTCCTCCATACAATATGTTTTTGTCTAAAGGCTTTTAGGGTAAAATACAATTCTGTGTCAAAACATATTAATTTATAATTGCTGAGATCAGTGTATAAAAATACACAGTGAAATTGGTAAGAATGTATGTAATACTGAAGAACCTCTTTTACATAGTGCTTGACAAGTTTTAATTACAATGCTCATGTTGTCATCCTGGTATTACTGCCTAGTAGATGAAAAAGTAAGTTAAAACAAGTTTATAATTAAGAATTTGTTTCCACAGAACCCACCATTCAAGACTGCATTTAAAACATTACTTCTTTAGTATCACAAGGGACTAATGGCAAGGATATAAAATCAGAGCCACCTCTGCCAGCAATCAGCTCCACCTAGATTATACTAATAGTGAGTCAGACCCTGAAAAATTGAGTTGTCACCCAAGACTGAGCAAACTCTTGAACAGGAAAGAAACATTATTTTACTGAGAACTGAGATTCCTTGAAATAATTTATATTTTTAAATCCCACCATTCTTTAGTTCCTACAGAGAGTTGATGCAGAAGACCTAATTAATGGTTAGGATTACCTGTTATTTTTGTGTTCTTTGTTTGGAAGACTGGGGGCATGCAGCCTCAATAACTGCTACTACTCTAGTCCATGTGCACTTTACACTTCTATCGTGAGTAGGATTAAAATTCAAAATCTGTTACTGTAAGAAAGGATTTTGGTACATCTTTCATCTCTGTTACATATTCTTGCGGACTTAAAGTTTCTTCTGCTTATTTTTTTCAGTGCTTTTAATCACTCTCTTTACATCTGTTCAGAAAGGGAACTGTGATTTCACTTCAGGAAGCTCTGAGCGCTGAACACTCAAACAATAAATGTTTGAATGATTTGTAGTTCAGATCATCTGTTGCTCATATACACATGTCATAGGTATAAGAAGACTTGATTCAGATGCCCCAACATAAAAAAGGCTGCTACATCTTTCTGTAAATGACAGTGGGGAAAATGAATAATACTACCAGTTTTTCCTATTGCTGTTTTCTGTAGTGGAAACAACAGAACACTATCCCCCGCTGCCCTGCCTGTTGAGGAGATGGCTCAGACTCTGGAAGACCTGATTACTTACTTCCAGCTTCCTGAAGACTACCTGGAACATGAAGATAAGCAAAGCAAGCTTCGGTCACTCAAAAACAGACAAAATCTTTTCAAAGAAGAGGTACAGACAGAGGAATAGTCACCTGATTTTAAGTGTATCGTCTAACAAACATTGTGAAGAACTTACACATGTATCTAGATGATAATGTTTATGATTTGTAACATAAAGTTCTGTAGCTGATACATATAATAGACTGTAATGCCACATGATAACTTGCTGTTATGTTTTTTTCTTTTCCACATTTGTCACAGGCCATAAGCTCTCATAAAATTTGGTCTTAATATATCTGAGCATATTTAAGCAGATGTCATTTTTCTATTTTGAAACAATTGTAATATGACTTCATAGAGAGAAAATTTATTTTATATTCTAGATACTCCAAATAAAGTTGGATGTATGATAGCTGTTATTTTTGATGGATTTCTGTCCACCAGGTTGTGAAACAGGAATTTTTCTCTCTAGAAACTAGAAGAATGCTAGTTTTAGAGAAGGATAGGTATTATGTACATGTAGAATTGCTCCTCTTTGAAAATGGAATACTTATACTTCTGTATAAATAGGAAATATATTTTACAATGTTTTTAGACACATTTAGATAGTTTGCACATTTTCAATATTATTTTAGTCTCCAATCAAACTGAAGTTAAAAATCTATTCTATCTAGTATTTGAACTTATATGTTTAACAGATATTTTATTAGATAGTAAGGTTTCCACCTTTTTTAATCAATGAAAATTCCTTTGTATTTAAATTTAAAGGGGTGTGGGGTCACTACGTAAGGAAGATTTTATGTAAAAAAGTCTGTTCACAAAAATTATAAAAGTCTTTGTCAGCTTTGTTTCTACTTAGCTGAGTAAGGAATGGTATAGAGTTACTCTCTGAAGTAGATGATTTTGATATAGAAAAACATTTATCTTGTAAGTTTGGTTTTGGGTTTTTTTTAATCTAAGATGATGCAACTTTTCAATGTGTATAGGAAAACATATTTTAAAAGGACAACACCAAATACTTTTTCATGTACAGTTTGCTTTCCCCTCTGTGATCTGTATTTAGGGAATGCTGGCACTAGTTTTGAATTGCATCGATCGCTTTAATGACTACAACAGCACAGCTCATTTTGCAGGAATTGCAAGAGAAGGGCATGGTACAGCATGGAAAGAAATTTTGAATCTCCTTTACAAATTGTTAGGTAAGTTCTTCAGTAATCTACTAATGTAAAAAACCCAGATGTTTATTCTTTACATACTGCTTGCTGCTTCACCACTAAAGAATACTTTGTGCGTTATTCATCCTCTTATCTCAGTTACTAAATTTCTTCCATATACTTATTGAACATTATTACAGAGAACGGAGTTTATTGAGCAATGACATGGTGGAAAAATAAATATCGGCTACAAAAAAAATTATACAGCATGCCAAATGTGTATGGCTTTAAGAATATTTATTTATTTGAGTTTAAATTTATCTGTGCTATGCAGATAGGTATGAGCTTAATATTTTGAAAAAGAAATGGCTACCACTCTTTATATATGAAGCTGAGAAGAAGTCCAGAAGTAATTGTTGGAACTTGTAGGTCTACTGAAACCATGTTTCAACTAGAGATTTAAATGTTAAAAAATAATTACTTAAAGCATAAATTAAAATATTTTTTAAAAATTTCAGTTCCATGCTTTCTAGAGCTAATTTCTATGTTATAGTAGGGCCAAAATTATAGAGTAGGAGATATCAAAGCAGTGATTTAAAGAAATATCTGAGTTGTGTAAATCTTTGTATAGGAGAATCTTGTATTCTGATGGAGTTTGAATACATTCTAATTTCATTACAAAGAAGGTCAGTCCCAAACCATAGTAAAATAATGGAAGTTAAGAGTTAGGACAATAATAAAACAAACGAGGGGGAGTGCTTTGAAGCATGAGGTTATTCACATAGCACAGACACACAGATGCTTCTGGTGAAATCTTCTTATTGCTTTAAAAAGTAATGAACTACCATTGCCTCCATTTTACTGCAGTTCTGTGATTTCAAAGAAAAGTTTGTTGAAAAAA